>JARHVA010004342.1:0-137500 GCA_037957365.1 Torreya grandis
GACATACAAATAGATCATAGGTTTGAAGAAAGGAGACTAAGTGAATTTTCTTCAAACTCTATAGTCCCAAAAAAATTTAGAATAATAGAGCAAGATTTAGCTCAATGGAAGGAAATCCACATGATAGCCTTAGATCCACAAGAATATCTTGAAGATACATTAAGAATACTATCCATGACATGAATTAGATACAAATGTAGAGGAGGAAAATGTTGAAGAAGCCAAGCAAAGTGAAGTTATTGGACTTAATGATTATTGATTCTCCCAAGAGAAAGGCTGAGACTGTAATTGTCTCAAGGGAAAACAAATAAAAAATATCCATCACTCCCATTTTGAAGGACATCAACCTTTTTAGTGAATAAAACCTAATATATGGACCAGATATACCTAAATGGTTCATATATGAACCAAAGATGGAGAATCTTCCTACTAGTTATCACTTATGGGTTCTAGTAAAGACTATAGGCATCTCCTTGCAACAAGAGTTGAAGCCTTATATTTATAGAATTATAAGATGAATAATAAAGGAGGATTGCTACTCAAACTCAATTAGTAGACCAATTAAAAATAGGTGTCCCAATCAAACATATGACCTAGTCTTCAGTGGGAGTTAGATATGACCCAAATACTATTGGACTACAAAGAATGATTGAGACAGTTGTCATATAAGAAGGTCAGGAGGTTGTACATAAAAAGTTTGAGCCTTTAGTTCACCTAACTTAGAAGAGGGAGAAAAGACTATGGGAAAACCCATATTTGAAAAAGATGTCATAGAGTTAGCCCAATCTTAGTTAGAAATTCTACAAGCTATCATTAAAGGATTGAAACAGGAGAATAAAAATTTAGAGGAATAATATATTTTGGTAGCACCAATGGACATTGTTTTAAACTTTAAATCAACTATATTTGAGATATTAAATTCTTTGATGAAAATAAGGTCCAAATTGGACATCTTTAATAAACATCATGTCATGAATCTAAACTAAGCCAATTAGTGGCAAGGTTTAGATAATAAAATAAAAGAATTGATTAAGATTCTAATGGAAAATTAGACACCTAATCTTAAAATAGTCACCCTATCACATTTAAATATGGCCATGATAATCTTGATGGTGAAAATAAGACATATCAATTAGTGGCTAAAAGGTGTGGAAGGTCTCTCAAATGACTTCAAAAAACTAGAGGGCATAATGGTATAGATACTAAGAGGTTTGATCAAGGATTCAACCATTCCCAATCAAGTAGGTCTGATAACTGATGAAGAGTTCCATCATAGAGATATTGAGTTCATACAAGACGTTTAGAATAAAATCAAGGGCACCACAAGGTCTTAGAAAAAAAATATTTTAAACTTAATTTTGACAACAAATGAAAATATTAGTAATGTTAGGAGAATTAAATAAGCCATAGACATAGCTGATGAAGTCTTCAAAGATTTAATAGTGCAAGAAGAGGAGCTATTCATAGAGTTAATCATCAATCTTAGATTAATTGATGAACAATATGACAAATCCATGAAGATCCTAGAACAAAAGCAAAATGCTTTAGTTTTAGGGGCATCTCAAAGTTAAATGAGTTGATTTAGACTATTCTTGTGTATAAAAACCATGCAAATCTTTGAAAAGAATATACTATTTTATAAAATCATTGGCAATGTGTAACACACATGGCTTACAAGTTAGTCATTTTTGAAAAGTGTCATTGGTTCTAGAATATTTTTAAAAGGACACCTATCCTTGACACTTGTTTGATTCTCATTTGATAATGACTAACTGACATACCCCATAGGCCATTATTTCAATCTATAAAAGGGGGGTATTATCATTGTAAAAAAAGGAGGAAGTTTTTAGAGCAAAAAATTTGTGTAAATTTTGGAGCAAGTAATACAAGAAATAAAATTTTGTAAAGATTGTCTCATTTTTGTTTATTTGTTTTTTATCATGGCTACTTCCTCAAATCTCCATTCTAATGTTTAGATTTTAATTGATTTTATGAATTTTAGATGTGGCATATATTAATATAGAGTTCTCAATTTGATATTTATGCTAGGTTGACTAAAGGTTGTTAGATTCATTTCAATATCATTACTTTTCTTGAGGATGTGTAAATTTAATTTTCTTATTTAAGTAAATATTTAAAGTGAATTTGATTTCTAATTTGCATATTTTTAATATCCTTAGACATTTTATTGGTATATGATAAGATCTATACTATTTGTTAATTTCATGTCATATGCTAGTTTGAAGATGCATGCCTTTGATGAAATGAAAACTTTGTCAAGATGTCTAGAGTAAAGGATATAAACATCTCTCTTTCTACTCTACCCTACCTATTTTCTCAAATTTTTTTAATATCAAATCACTATATTTTAATTTTTAATAATGAATATTCATGCTAGATTAGATTTTTAGGCTTTAGATTATGATCATTATTCATTAGATTCAGCTAAATAACATTCAACTTTCACAAAAAGTTTTGACCATGGTTGCTCCCAACAACCACTCACATTATCATTTTGTGAAATAGTCAATAATTTTGGTTTCTACACCACCATAGATCTCAAGAAGATCACAGCCAAAAACTCATACATAAGATTCTTTTAATCTTGAAATGAGAAGTGTTTTCAATACTATGAGAACCTTGTGATACATTTACATGTGTCAACAGGGCTTTGAAATTGGTGATAAAAGGAGGCCCTAAGCTAAATATTTGTGAGTCTAAATTATTTTGAGTTGATTTTAGTGAATTTTGTTCAAAGATCAGTTAATCCTTTGTAGATTTGTGATTTTTTTTAGCTTAAATTTGTTAGATAGATATTTTATCAATGTGCCTGGTCATATACATGACTTATCAAGAAATCTAGAGAAATATTTACCTTTATTTAGTCCTACAGGCATTTTTACTACTAAAGAACACATCAAATCTTTTAAAGCTTTCTTAAGATTATTAAATGTTTTTCATGAAGATGTTTCTTCCATATTATTTCCTTTTACCTTTAGAGATGTAACATATGATTGGTTTCTTAATCTTCCTAAAAAATACATCATCAATTGGAATGATTTCAATAATTATATAATTGATCAGTTTGGAAAGATCTTCAATCCTTGTGTTCTATATCAATAGTTCACTATGGTGAAAGAATATTCAAATGAAACCATTAGAGATTTCAATGCTAGATTTCAAAATATGTTTAGTAGAAAAATAAGTCCCTATAAGCTTGATGAAGCTTTAGCTTTAGAGATTTATAAGGATGATTTAGATCCAATGACTTATATTTTAATAAAAAGATATATTGGGGCCATGAATACATTAGCTTCAGCCTATGCTAGAGCTATAAAAAATTAATGATTAAATACACCCCAAGGTCAATTAGCATATGCCATTCCTAATACCAATCATAATTTTCCTATGCTAAATATCATCCCAAATGCTAATCAAGACATGCTTTATTTGAATCAAACTCTAGTTTTAAACCAATTACCTTTGAGTCATGCTCATCCTAGTCAGAACCTAAGATTGGTAAATGACTCTAAAAGTGGATCCCATCCACAAGATACAAGATATGGTGCTAATATCTAGTAGTAGTACTCAAGTCCACAATTTGAAGGCACCTAAGAATGAAAATGAATCCATATTGAAAATGGTTCAAAAATTAAGCACTGATTTTCTTTAGTTACAAAAAAGGTAGGTAACACTAGGGAGAATTCTAATAGAAATTATTCTTATCAAAAGTTTAATAGACCTAAGAATAGGTTTCATAAAAGCATCAACAATAATAATAATATCGAGTCATCTGTAACTAAGAACATACCTAAAATAAATATTTGTGATGTAGCTTTAACTAATTATTATAAGGTTCTATAGTCATATAAAATATGAAAATTGGTAACTTGAGTGTGGCTAATAACACCCAACCCATAGTTCTCTCTTTCTTGCTCTCATGACCCTTATAGGCATCATTTTCATTGATTCCCAATCATCTGTATCCTTTTAGACTTGATCACAACTAAGCTAAAATCCTCTTTCCATGATAGATCAATGCCCCCTAGTCTCATCTACCCAAGACAATAGTGCCACACTAGGACTATAGCACTGGTGCCACTCTTGTCCACTTTCAGTGCTATTGTCCAAGTCCATTTTTGACCCCAATGTTCAATTTATTTGGTTCACCATCCTTATCCTTATCCACTTAATGTGAGAACATTCAACTCATGACCAATATATCCTTATAAAATCCCATTCAAAGATAATTTAGAAAGGGTGGTAAAATATCACTAAGTAATAAAGACTACAAGCAAGACTATTCAAGCAATCTTTCCTATTCTTTACATATAGCTAGCTAACACACTTAAAATCTCATTCAAATACTTACACTAGTCCCTAGCCACCTCAAGCACATATAATTTAGCATTCTACATCTTCATATACATAACTACACAAAGCACATTAGGTGGGAGAACTACATATGGCTTGATCCCTCTTTGGACTATTGGTATGTAGGCAACGTGCCCACAAAAGGGGTGTGGATCCATGTCTAGTAAATATTACACACACTAACCCCCACTCTTTCTCAAAATTAGTCAAATCACAATGGTAGATAGAGTTTTAAGAATTTTCTCTATAGGTACCTCTATAGACTTCTAGCTATCAAAACTTTGTACACAGGATCACACAAACATAGTGAACAAAACCTAGAAAGCTCAGATCCTTAGGAAAATAGTGGTAAATGTGGAATATAAAATTTATTCCACTAATATCTAATTTTGGTGCTCCTATCCAATCATAAAACAAATTTCAAATCTCAGTTTGTGATAGTGTCTTAGTCATGCATAGTGAATCTCAGACCATGTCTTAGCCATATCAACTAGTTTCTAGCTAAGTCTTATTTTCTCCATATTATTACTATTTTATAAAGGTCAAAATTACAATATAATTTACACAAATAATAAGTTTAATTATTACATATTTAATTACTAATTTTACTACTTAGACCCTTTAAGTAAATTAGGAATAATACACCAATATTCCCAAAAATGTTAAATCATTTAGTGAACCCAACTTACTTCGTTTACGTATAAAAATGTTATAAATATTAGGGTAAATTTTATAATAATTTTTCCTATATTTTTATTTTTTTACCTGTATAATAAAATCATAAATTAGCATTAGATTTTGAAATTTTATTGTAATTTTAAAATAATTTTCTTTCAAAACCTAGTTGCCCATACTAGGTCCCAATATTTTTCCAATCATTTTCTAAATTTTTACCTGCATATTTAAATCAAAAAATCCATTCAATTTTCAAAATTCAATAGTAATTTTCAAAAACATTTATTTTTCAAAACCCTAATTACATCTACTAGGTCTATTTAAATCACAAATTTATAAATAAATTTCTAATTTTTTACTTGCATATATAACTCAGAAATTCACTTTCAATTTCAAATTTTCATAGTAATTATTCAAATAAATATTTTTTAAAACCCTAGTTGGCCATACTAGGTCCCATTGCTTCTTGAGGTATCATCTTACATGTTTGTAATCTTCATATCCTTTTTATGCAATTTATAATTAACTATTTTTAGGACTTTACATTTCCTATATTTAATATTTTCTTTATATCACACTTTGCCTATTACAATTTTTTGCAAAAAAATCAATCAAATTTTAACTTGTTTTCGTACTTTACCAATGGTCCAATATATTAGTTTTGATGAAACTGATAAAAGGAAACTTAAATAACTTTTAACTAAACACCCTAACATGCAAGATGACATGCTTACAATACTATAAGAAGAACAATAGAGAGTGAACAATGGTCAATCTTCTTAAACCATAGAGAAACTAGTTACAAATGACACTATTGAGGCAACTATGTCTCAATAACCCCCTATAATATCTCAACCTTCTTCTTAACCACTAGCTATAACTAGTACATGTTTGTCTCCTAATGTGGTATCCCTTATGCAAGAGATAAAATATATTTAATCCAAGGTGATAAATCTTGAGAAAGGTTCCTCTAGACCTATGTAGGGTTTGGATTTTTTTTATTTATTGCATACACCATTGGCACGTCACATTGATTCTGCACCCTTGCTACAAGGTTTTGTTCAACCTAAGCTTACTCTATATGATGGTAAGGGTGATATAGAGACACATTTGAGAGCCTTTCACATTGAATACTTAGACGATGTACCCAATGACTGGCTACTTACCAAGCTATTTCCATGAAGACTAAAGGATTATGATTTATAATGGTTGTATAGTCTATTAAATCAGTGAGTCAATCCATTTAATCCTTTATACAACATGTTCCTAGCTCATTTTAGTAAACATTGGTGATAAGGTTTGATATGCCCATGTTTTACAATAGAAACAAAGGTCAAATGAGCATCTCATAGATTATGTTCTCTAATATAAGACTATTATAGCTAAGATGACTAGCCCCATGGCCAATCATGAATTATAGGACCTCTTCAAATAGAGTCTTCTACCAGCTTTGCATGAATAAATTATGTTCAAAAGATTTTTTTCCTTCATTGAATTATGTCACACACTAAAGTAAATAGAAGTCAAGCTGATTTTAATGGGAAAACTCAAATACATAAGTATCTCATAAATAAAAAAACAAGAGTAACAACAAAGTCCTATATAAATTCAAGGTTAATGATAAGAAAGGTCATATTCAACTGACATTTAATTCAAATTTTGATCCCCCTTAGTGAGTGGTTTTATCAACACCTCCTTGTTGAACCTTCACTAATCTACCAATTTCTCCAGCTAGAGTTTTATAGTAGCTATTGGATTGTAACATCATATCTCTTCCTCCTATTTTATAAGTTGACCCAACAAATCCTCTTTGATAGGGGTATGATCAGCATGCATTTTTCAAGTCGCACAGGTCACCAAGACATACAAAAAATAGATGCATCAGTTTGAGACACAAGATACATGATTTGATAGATGGTAATCATATTGACCTTGGAACTTCAATTGAGACTTCTCAAGCAAAGAAAACATAAGATAAATATTTGAAAATATTTTCATATCCTTTTCCACAACACTCCAAACAAGATATAGGAGACACATCAGGGGTTCACCATGCATATCATGCACATCCCCCACTAGATATATATAGAGAACCTTTAGTTAAGACACATCCTTTGAGAAACATGATTAGTGTATACAATTCTAGAGTTCTAGCTAGAGCTTTCATCTCCTTATCAGCATATGAGATCATTGAGGATGATATGGATTATCATGAACTCTTTATTAGAGCTTAAATTCATAATCATTCTATTCATAATGTTCTCATAGACAATGGATCTAATGTGAATATGTGCACTATGATATTAATATAGCATTTGGGATATTCAAAACATGATATTACCTTGATGGAAAAAAATATTAGAAAATTTAGTGGGAATATATAGATTTCATTGGGTGAGATCTTACTTCCTTTACAGGGTGGCCTAACACAAATGGCCACACCATTCACTATAGTTCCTAATGTAAGAGTTTTTGATATGTTACTTGGTCAATCATGGATCCAAGAACTTTGAGAAGTACCTTCTATAGTTCATATATGCATGAAATTAATTCATGCTAATCAAGTTTTTATAGTTGGTGGAGTTCCATATGAGTTCTCACTCCTTACTTTAGAACCATCTTCTACTTTGTAGTCACCAGTTTCAGGTTTACCACTAGTTTCAATTTTGTCACTAGTTATAGTTCCTCCTCCAATTATAATTTAGACATAATTGAGACATCCACCACCAGCATGGAGAGTTCATAGACCTCCATAGATTCAATATTTTAGATAGATTTTAGCTACAGTGTTCATACCATGGGTAGTATCATTGACATCTCATTCATCTACTCACATAACACTTTTTTAGATAACTTTTCCTACTACCAAATGGGTCCCCAAGAGCCCTACAGTTGCATCCACTTCTCAGAGTTATTGGGGGACCTCATAATTGGTTTTTACTTTATATATATTAGGGTATTTACAACATACACAACTTTCAGAGCCATAATCTCAGTAGTTCTCTCATGTTTCACGATCACGAATGATTCTTCTCCTTGATACATGACACCATGATAGGGAGTCTCCCATGAGACTTATTGGTTAGTATCATATTTTCCTTGATTACATGTACATAGTTTCTTATGATTGATTATACATAGATCAAAAATATAAAAAATTAAAAAACATTCACATATTTCAAAATATAAAAACATCAAATAATTCAAAAACACCAAAAATATTTCAATTATATGCATCATCCATGATTTACATTTTTACTATCATGATAGAATTACATTTCCATTATATGTTATTGTTTGTCAAATTATCTACCATTACCATGCTTCAGTTGAACTCTTTTGATTGTGTACAGTGACATCCAACTCTTTGATTACTTCACTCTACCTATTGAGGGGCTATCCTACTTCTACATCGAGACACACATTGATATACATACCCACTAGGGGAATCTTATACATGACTACACCATCTAAGTTATGTCATTACTACACTACACACTCTAGTTATCATGTTGATGTACATTACTTACTAGCTTACAAAGATTACTCTATCGACACTCATTAGTATATATCAATTGTGTATTTTCTAGCATATACCTAGTCTTGTACTAACATGTCTTGCATCATTTCTATTCTTGCCTTGATTAGTTAGATTATGATTTTATTTATAGTTCTTACATTATTTATTTTCTTGATTAACATTAGTTAGATGTTAATGAAATTTCTTAGTTCTTAATTATTTCTTGTATGTGCCTTAGGACATTTTCCAACATCATTTGCTTCTATTCATGTGTGTGCCTTAGGACATTTACCATTATCCTTTGCCTATACTCCTCTATGTGATTGTGGATTCTACACCTATTTTACTTGTTTAAATTGTATGTGTATGTGGCATTTTAACATGCCTTGTATTCTTGAGTGACACATGCCCATATCCCTTATTTGTGTGGCCCCTTGGCCACCCTTATATTATTTCTTGCTTTTTGCCTTGTGCATTTTTTACTTGTTTGATTCTCATTATTTTCAATTACATGATTTACATCATGAATTTATCTTTCTTTTATTGATGCCATGATGGACATCATGCTCTATCCCTCCAACTAAAAACTAACAACCAACCAAACTTTTATTTCTAGTTTAGTACATTTCACATGTTCTTACATTATTATATCCATCTAGGTATTCCCCTATTGATCTAACAATTTCTCAATATAAATCATGCTATATCTTGAGATATCTTGTCAATTATCATTGTTATATCATGTATCTTTGTAGCATAACACACTTGTAGTGTTATTTATTCTGAGTATAGTCATTATAGGGTCTTGATTCCTACCCTTAGAAGAAGGGGCAACAAATAGGGGATTTTTTCTCAGAGATTAGATCTCCTAACGATAAAAAAAAAGATTTTTAGAATACCTAGAATAATAACTAGACATCAAACCAATTATAACAAACCAAGAAGATAGTCAAGAATCTAGAACAGTTACCAAAGCTGGCCCTAAACAATAGTTCCCAACATAGAAAATAGTTTTAGTGCTGCTAGTGTCTAATTTTATTGCTCCTATCCAAATAGTATAAAAACTAGATTTTCCAGAAGCAAGTAGTAAAGTAGGTTTAATAATAGTTTCGCATAGCCAGACTAGTTTAAAATCAATATTTTTTAGTAAACTTTCTCTCAGAGAATCTATATATAAGGGGTATCATGTGCAGCATGATGGATCTCACTTATAGTTTCAGATATGATAGTTGATATAACTTCTAGATTAGAACCCATGTCTTAAACACTAGTAATTGGGGGTAATGTGTGTGGCACATTTGTTTTCTTTTATTTTTGGGTTCAATATTACCCAGGCATTATTAGTAGTTACATGTCTTATTCTATATTCATATGGTTTCCATCATTTTGGAATGGATTTTATATGAGCCCAACTTCTACATTTCTAAGTTACTAAGTTCTTGAGTGGCTTTCATACAAGCCTAGTACACCAATTTGGAGTGGATTTCATAAAAACCTAATCTTTATCTTTTAGAGTGGTCAAAAGTGGCCTAATTTCTAGCATACATTTAGCTATTCATGCCAACATTATTAGATCATAATTTGGCTATCCATGCCAACATCTTCAAATCATAGTACATTCATGGGTTTTAGGAGCCATCTTATACAACATACATTTCATACCAGTATCAGTTCATAGCTTCACTTCACAGGGTAATGATGGATCCAAATGATTTTTTACACTTTGTATTCTTGAGCCACCTATTCAAAGGGATTAGAAATAATATAAATATTGATCAACACATACATGACCACCTAGCTTTACTTAATGGGTGATGATGTAGCCAAATGGTCAAACTTTGAATTATTGAGCCACTCTCAAGGAGCTGTGCACTCAGCTCCTTTCATGATAATACTCTTGGTACGTCACCTTCTAGCATTACTTAACATCACAATAGTTTTTATATTGGTTCAGATACCCTGTAAGGTATATTTATTCCTTCCTCTTCCTCTCTTTCTCTCTTACCCAACTTTATACATTCTTATTTTAGATACAATGTCTCTAGTAAGAGATAATATACTCTTTATTTTTCTTGTAGATTCATACTTCACAGTGTGTTCTCTCTATACACACTCAACATCACATAACTTCATGAGTTTCACCCTTACAAGTAAGTTTAGGTACACTTTTTATTTTTCCTTTATCCTATTATTTTACTTTTTTTCATCAATAGAATAAAGGTGGGGTGTTAGGTTATGGAGCTAAAAGCTTCACCAAGATGTAAACAAGAGAAGTTACAGAGGATGCAGAGTTGCGAGGAGTTGTAGAATCAGTTGCAGGGAAACCAGCATCAGTCTGATCAACCGACGTTGGTCAGATGGTAGTGAGGAAGCAACCGGCGTCGGTCACCAGTCGGCCAACATCGATCATGGAGAAGCCAACGGCAACAGCCTGTGCGAGAATAGGTAGTTTGCATGTTGAGTCTGGAGAGTCTATTTTGAGACTGTTTGTTTGCATGTCAAGGGCCAGTTGTAGTCTTGAGTTGTGAGTCTAATTATTGTAATTAGGTTAGTCTAATTATTGTAAGCATGAGATCTATATATGTATTCATGGGCTGTATTGTAAAACTAGTAGCTAGAGAGAAGAGAGCAATAAGCTCCTTCAGAGAGAAGAGAGCAATGGTGCGTTCCTCCTAGTGCCATAGTACCAAGGTGGGTATTGGTTTGGAGAATCAGAAGGGTTCTTCGTGTGTGTATGATCTTGGTCAGCATGCGTGCATGACTTTCTATAGGAGATCTACAATGGTGAGTATGATCTAGTTATTTGTAGGTAGCAGTAGAGAGCAGGGGATCTACTTGAAGTACAGTTGTGTACTTGGTGAACTGGCAGCATGTTACTGACTGGTTGGAGAGGTGAACATCAATTCTGTATTGGAGTTGATTATTGTGACCAAGAGAGAGAGGGAAGAAGGTCTTGAGGTGTGGCAAACCTTTGAGGTGGAAGAAGAAGTGGCATCTTCTTTATTGTATATTCTTCTGAGTGATTATTAATGCAATTGTGTATTGTCTCTCAATTCTTGTGTTATTTCATATTTCTAGTTACTTATTGATTCTAGTTAAATTCCATGTTTAGTTGCTAATACGAGAAGTAATTACATGTGCTCTAATTGGTAGAGCAAGATCCTGACAAGTGGTATCAGAGCCTTGGTTGTAGGTTCAAGAGCTGATACCAACAAGTGGTATCAGAGCTTTTGGTTGGGTTGACTAACAAGTGTTTTTAGATCTGGTAGTGTTTTTTATTATAGGTCACTCACATGGGTTTCAGATTGAGTGGGAGTATAGCAATGGCAGAAAAAAGTAAGCTATGAATGGAGAAACTGAATAGCACGAATGGTTTGATTGATGGAAAGAAAGAGCAGGTAAAAAGAGATCATTGGTCGGTAGAAGATCAGCTTGTGGAAGCATATGTTGCAGGTAATATTACATAGGATGTTCTGGATAAAGTGGAATCTTTGTTCACAGATTCTTTTGCCTCTTTCCATGCAGCCTGAAATAGAGCATCTTTTCATGGGTATGTCTTTGGAGACCTTGGAGAGATTTATTTAGGGGTTGGAGAGCCTTGTCAGATGATTGACGAAGGGGAAGTGAAGCTAAAATTGCAAGCGAATGACACACAGTGGTTGAAAGAAGTCATGCAGGTACTAGTCTTGGAGATGAGTTTAATTTCTTCAGGAAATTTGGGTGATGAGAGATGCGCTGTAACTCTCATAGTGGATACACTTGAATTAGATGGTGGTAAGAAAGTAGGTATCCTTTATCTATCTACTTATATTGCTGATTCACCTTCTATTGCAGAGATGTGGCTTCATAGGCTTAGTCACATATGTAGGAGGAGAATGCAGAATCTAAAGCGAAAGTCAGAGGTCTTTGACAAGCTAAAGAACTAGAAAGCCTTGGTGTTCATGGAGGAGATGATGGATAGAGATTAGGTGAGGAAGCTAAATTATTTTGAGCAGAGCAGGGTTGATTTGATTAGGATTTTGATCCATGGAGAGCTCACAGATAAAAAAGTTATCACTCACAGATGAACACAGGTACCAGCATTGGTTATATAGTAATTGACATCGGCAACAGGAAGACCGATGTCGGTCATGAAAGAACTGACGTCGGCAGGAGGGACACCAGCATCGGTTAGGGAAATGACGTCAGAAGTCAAGTTCAGTACAGGGGGCCGACATCGGTCGAGAACAGACTGGGAGATGGCCGAGATCAGTCACTGGTACAGATAGTGGGCAGACAACAAGTCTCAAATGCTCATGTTGAGGTCAAAAAGGGTAAGTGAAGCTCATATTTGTTGTTCACCTTCTTTATATTGCTTTTTTTTTGATAGTCAAGAACCAGGAAGATGGAAGAGGCAATGCAGGTAGAGTCTAGATACAGTGGGAGCTTGGCATGGATGATGAGTGTGAGTCCTTGGAGAAGAACCAAACAGGTATTTATTGGTAGATTTGTCAGCTAGAAGTAAGCACTGAGAGACGGAATGGATTCCCAAGTTAAAGAAGAGAGTGGATGGATACAAGAGACAGAAGGCCAAGGCATATGGTCTTGAAGAAGCTGCAGGTAGTGGTACAGGTTTTGATAGGTGGATGACTAAGCATGGCTTCAGTCAATGTCAGTGTAACTATTGTGGTTTTATCTTACCAGGTCGATGATGAGTCGCGACATTATCTAGTTACTGTATGTGGGTTATTTGCTAGCAGGTTTGTACATACAGGGATTCACTGAGCTAAGGGTAAGGTTAGTTCAGAGGTGTGTCATGAAGAATTTGGAGCAATGAAATTCTTTGGCATAAGAGACATGGAGATTTGATCTCCAATGGGAGTTGATGTGAAGATGGTGTTGGCGAGGTTCATGATGTAGGATGCAAAATCAGAAAGCACACCAAGGGCTGGACAGTTCAAGCTTAGCTTGGAACAGGGTTCAAAATCACATGAGGTCTAGTGTAGACCTGAGTTTTCCCAATCAGTGGGGGTTGTCAGAAAGTATGGAGCCAATTCGGGGAAGGAGTACTAGAGGGTAGTTTAGTGGGACTAGCAGTAGGGTTTCTTGTTATGTAGGGTCAAGTTCTTCACTACATGGATATGTAGGTTCAGATGTGGCAGGTTACTTTGATGACAGGGAAGGCATCACAAGTTATGTGGTGGTTAGTCTTCAGGGTTGATCTTGAAGAGGAATACAAGCCAGGGAATAATTTAGATGGTGTACAAGTATAGGTATAGGTACAGGTATAGGTGTAGCTATTTATCTCTAAGTGGGAGATTGTTAGGTTGTGGAGCTAAAAGCTTCACCAGGATGCAAATAGGAGAAGTTATAGAGGATGCAGAGTTACGGGGAGTTACAGAATCAGTTTTAGGGAAACCAGCGTCGGTCTGATCAACCGACATTGGTCAGATGGCAGTGAGGAAGCAACCGGCGTTGGTCACCAGTTGGCTGACATTGATCATGGAGAAGCGGACGTCGACAGCCTGTGTGAGAACAGGCAGTTTGCATGTTGAGTCTGGAGAGTTTATTTTGAGACTGTTTGTTTGCATGTCAAGGGCCAGTTGTAGTCTTGAGTTGCGAGTCTAATTATTGTAAGCATGAGATCTATATATGGAATCATGGGATGTATTGTAAAACTATTAGCTAGTGAGAAGAGAGCAATAAGCTCCTTTAGAGAGAAGAGAGCAATGGTGTGTTCCTCATAATGCCACAGTACCAAGGTGGGTACAAGTTTGGAGAATCAAAAGGGTTCTTTGTGTGTGTATGATCTTGGTCAGCATGTGTGCATGACTTTCTATAGGAGATCTACAATGGTGAGTATGATCTAGTTATTTGTAGGTAGTAGTAGAGAGCAGGGGATCTACTTGAAGTACAGTTGTGTACTTGGTGAATTGGCAACGTGTTACTGACTAGTTGGAGAGGTGAACATCAATTCTATATTGGAGTTGATTGTTGTGACCAAGAGAGAGAGGGAAGAAGGTCTTGAGGTGTGGCAAACCTTTGAGGTGGAAGAAGAAGTGGCATCTTCTTTATTGTATATTCTTCTGAGTGATTATTAATACAATTGTGTATTGTCTCTCAATTCCTGTGTTGTTTCATATTTCTAGTTACTTATTGATTCTGATTAAATTCCATGTTTAGATGCTAATACGAGAAGTAATTATATGTGCTCTAATTGGTAGAGCAAGATCCTAACAAGGGGGGGGGAATTTAG
The DNA here is from genome assembly GCA_037957365.1 of Torreya grandis. Taxonomy (NCBI): domain Eukaryota; kingdom Viridiplantae; phylum Streptophyta; class Pinopsida; order Cupressales; family Taxaceae; genus Torreya; species Torreya grandis. The sequence goes on from JARHVA010004342.1 coordinate 14,805, forward strand.
TCATATAAAATGTGTAAATTAGTGAATTGAGTGTGGTTAATGACACCCAACACATAGATCCCTCTTGCTTGCTCTCATGACCCTCATAGGCATCATTTTTACTAATTCTCAATCATTTGTAGCCTTCTAGACTTGATCCCATTTGAGACAGACTCTTCTTTTCATGAAAAATCATTCCCATTAGGTCTTATATGCCTAGGATAATAGTGCCACACTAGGATTATAGCATTAGCACCACTCCCATCTGATTTTAGCACTATTTTCTAAGTCCATTTTTGGCCCTAATAGTCAATTTATTCTAGTTCCCCATCCTTATCCTTATCAACCTAATGTGAGAAAATTCAACTCATGAAAAATAGATCCCTATAAAATCCCATTCAAATATCATTTGGAAAGGGTTGTCAAATATCACTAAGCAAACAAGAATACAAGCAAGACTATTCAAGTAATCTTGCCTATTCTCTACATACAACCAACCAACACACTTATAAACTCATTCAAATCCTTACACCAATCCCTATCCACCTCAAGAACATCTATTTTATCATTATACATCTTCATATATACAATTACACAAAGCACATCAAGTGGGAGAACTACATATGGTTTGGTCCCTCTTCAGAGTATTAGTATGTAGGCAACATGCCCACATAAGGTTTGTGGATCCATGTCCAATGAATTTTACACACACTAACCCCGCTCCCCCCCCCCCCCCAACCCCCCTCTTTCTCAAAATTTGTCAAATCACAATGGTATATAGGGTTTAATTAAATAATCTACTCTATAAAGAGATCTACAAACTTTCAGCCACTAAAACTTTATAAATAGGGTCACACAAACATAGTGAACAAAACCCAAAAAGTTCAAATCCTTAGGACAAAAAATTTAGAGGTGGTATATAGCACAAGTGCCACTACTATCCATTTATATCACTCCTATATAATCATAAAATGAAGTTTAGATCTTAGTTTATGATAATGTCTCAGTCTTGTATAGTGAATCTCAGACCCTGTCTTAGCCATATCAACTAGTTTCTAGCTAAGTCTTATTTTCTCCATATTATTACTATTATTAGAAAGGTCAAAATTGTTATATAATTTACACAAATCACTAGTTTAATTATTGGATATTTATTTACTAATTTTACTACTCAGACCCTTTAACTAAATTAGGAATAATACACCAATATTCCCAAAATTGTTAAATCAGGTTCATAACACTACAAAACATGGTGAGTAAGACTATATAGAATTTTTTAATGATATTGAATTTTTTAAAGATTAATTAGATAAATTTGAAGTTGTGGTGAACAAAGATAATGTTGTAGGAACATTTGACACTTCAGAGACATCTAATCTTCCAAAACAACTCTTATGGTGGAAACTTTTGATTTTCCATTTCAAGATGAGAATGATCTTGAAGATACTCCATAGGTGATTCATGATTTTAAATAGTATTTTAAGAAGAATTATCGATTAATAAAGAGCTAACAAAACAAACCAATGACAAGTTATACTCCACCAAACAACATTGATACTCCTCCTAGTCCCAAAGCAGATAAAAATCTAGAACTTCCAAAGGGAAGTAACACTAGAAACAATGTTGATTTATCTATTTATTCTACCAAGAGTGGGTATAAAATAGTAGAGTACCTGAATAAAATTAAATCTAATATCATATTGCATGAATTGGCTCAGATAACTAAATAGAGAGACTTATTACTAGAATATTTAACTAAAAATCCTAGTAAATCATAAAAACCTACAAATTCAAATGTATTAATGATAAAAATAAAATAAAGTTCCACATTTTTACTAACAATTAGATTTTTTGGTAAAAACTTGAATAAATATTTGTTAGATTCAAGTACCTTTACAAATATCATGCCAACAGGTATTTATGAAAATATTGGTTTAAATCCTATTAAGTCTGATTGATTAGTGACTTAATTAGACAAATCTAGAGTTAAAATGGTTGGTGAATTGTTCTTTAGAACCAAGAGTGGAAAAATTAATTGATATTCAAGTTGTGGACATTCCAAACGCTTATGAGATGTTGCTTAGTAATGATTAGACCAAATCTTTAAATGGATACATGTCAATTGATTTCTCTCACATGTGGATATCTGAAGGGGAGTTCATTATAAAATTTGGATTAAAAAGTAATCAAATATGAATCATATGATCATTGAATATAATTCATCCAATGAAAGGGTCAATGTGGTTAGTTCTAATTTAGGGGTTTACACCCTTGATACTCCTCAGGTATGTAATTTTAAAGACTCTTATGCTATGCCTGGACATTGGAAATTATATGTTGATGGTGTTAGATGTAAATATGGGTTTGGAGTAGGAGTATTTTTAATCAATCCCATTGGAAAGAATATAATTCTTCTTACAAACTTTAATTTCCTTCCACCAATAATTTGGAAGAGTATGAAGCATTGATCCTAGGATGAAAATTTTCTAGTAAACATGAGGTTAAATAAATACTAGTATATGGTGATTATAAAATAGTAGTCAATAATTTTAGAAGCAAGTATCAATGAAAATAATCTTATCTGAAGAAATACATGTTTAGAGTATGGGACTTGATTTATTATTTTGATGTTTTTGATATTGTTTCAATCCCTAGAGAAGGAAATCAATCTGTTGATTAAATATCTTCAACTATTGCTAACCTAATTCCAAATCAAGATTCCCCAATGGTTGATATTGAATTGGTCCCATTTCCCTCTATACCCAATAATGTTAATCATTTATAAGTGTTTAGTGATGACCAAAGAAAAATTTAATTCATGAATAAATCAGGAGAGTTTGAGTCTCATATTATTTATGAGGTTAATGAAAACTCTCTTGATTGTGATAGAATTGATGACAAGATGATACAATTGAGTGATAAGAAGATTCCAAAAGACATGATTTCCTTAGAAAGACTATTTTAAAAATATAAGATAGCTGAAACTGCTAAAGTTTGCAAAGTAAATGGGAAAGATTATAATGTAGTTGATATAGGAACTCAAGGTCAACCTCAACTACTAAACCCTGGTACAGCATGAAAAAATAGAGTCTAGAGATGATAGAGACATTATAACTATGTATTAAGATGTTATTTCATGGTATTATGAAGATATGAAGATCTTTTATCCTTGAGCTATCACCCATACCATTCCCTTGAAAGAAGCCTGTAAACCCTTCAGGGATAAGTAAAGATGGGTTAATCTTGTTTTGGAACCATTGATTTATAAAGATTTTAGGAAATTATTAGATGCAAAAATATTTTTTCAAATTATAAATTCTACTTGGGTAGCTAATCTAGTACATGTTATAAATAAAAACTGAGAGGCTAGATTATGCATAGATTTTAGGAACTTGCATAAATATTTTGAAAAGGATAATTATCTTTTGACATCCCTTGATTAGGTGATTGAAATTGTTAGTAGTTCTACCATGATGTCTTTCCTAGATGGCTTTTTTAGGATATAATCAGGTACTTGTTAAAAATAAATATAAAATGAAGACATATTCATAATAAAATGAGGCACTTTTACTTAAAAGAGGATACCTTTTTGACTCATTAATGTAGGAGCTACCTTTCAAGGTCCTATAGGTAAATGTATAATTATATATATGGATGATTTGAATATGTTTTATAAGAATAGGGAATATCACATAATGCATTTACAACATATATTTTAATGCTATCAAAGGTATGAAATTTCCTTTAACCCTAAGAGAGTCATATTTTGTGCAACTAAAGGGAAATTTATAGGACATGTGATAACTAGAGATGGGATTTTTATAGATCCAGATAGATTCCATGCTATATCTAAAATAGAACCCCCAAATAGTAGGAAATAGCTAAAGTATTTATTTTTAAAGATCAATTTTGTAAGCAAATTCATTTCTACTTTGTAGAGATTGTCAAACCACTCAATGACATGCTAAAGAAGGATATAAAGGTTGAACATAATGAAGAAACAAAGAAATAATTCAAGGATATCAAGGAAGAAATAGGATATGCGCTAGTGTTGATAAGTCCTAACTTTACAAAATATTTTTATCTTTATTCTTTTACTTTTGAGCAAACTATAGTAGTTGAATTAACTCAAAAAATTGATAAATGTGATCATCCAATTGCATTTATGAGTACTAACTTAAATTTTTTTGAGTTAAATCATTCCCTAATTGATAAATAAGGATCTTATTTAGTTAAGGCATTCAAAATATTTAGACACTATATTCTTAGGAATAAAGTACATGCTATATTGCCAAACCCTGCAACCAATCTCATGTTGAGTCAATGTGAATTAGGAAAAAGAAGAGGTAAGTGGATGTCCATAATCTAGAAGTAAGATATTGAAATGAAAAATACTAAATTGGTGAAGTGTTAGAGATTAATTCAATTGATTTCTAACACTAATCCTAGATTGAGCAACATGCAAGTTGACCAATAACACTTTCAACTAAATGCCTAATATGATACAATCATTCATTTCTTGATTAATGGTTTCTATCCTGTAGGACTGAGCAAAGAACAAAGAATATCCTTGAGGCTCAAAGTAGCTCACTTCTTGATCAAAGATGGGATACTTTATAGGAAGAACTATGAAGGAGTGTATTTGAGATGTATTTTAAAGGAAGAATCAACTGAAATCTTAAGTACCTTTCATGAGAAACTTGGGAGTGGATACCCCTTTGGGAAAGCAATAATGTATAAAATCTTAAGGGTAGGATATTATTGGCCAACCATTTCAAAGGATGTTGATAATCATGTTAGGGAATTTCATCAATGCCAAAACCTCAATACAAAGGAACCTAAAGTAGTTATGCCCTTGAGGCTAGTTTTAATTGACAAACCATTTGCTCATTAGGGTTTAGAATTTGTAACAGTTATCAACCCTAATTATTTAGCTAGACATAATTATTTTCTTACTGCCATAGATTATTGTACAAGATGGATAGAGGCATTAGCAATACAATAGTGTAGGATTGAAGATGTTATTAAGTTCTTAGAAGAGAACATTTGCACTAGGTTTGGGACACTAATATCATTTGTTTGTGATAATGGATCAATGTTCACATCTATATAGATGATTGAGTGGGCCTATGATAATAAAATAAGTCTTAATTTTTCATCTAATAAGTACCCTTAGGGTAATGGAGTTTCATAGTCTACAAATAAGAATCTGATGAAATCTATTAAGAAATATGTAGCTCAACAACCAAGAACATGGCATAAAGCACTAAAGTATGCTCTATGGGTAGATATAACCAAATTAAAACAAGATCTAAAATCATCACCATTTGTTTTGGTATATGCACAAGAACCAATCTTTTTAATTACTCTCAAATTGACAACTTACAAGTTTATACATGAGTAAATGGAAGGAGATCAATAATATGTCGATTCCAAGTTGCTTGACATCATCCAAATAGAGGATGAAAGAAAATAACAATTTTATAATTTTAACAGACATCAAACTACTATCAAAATATTGTTTTATAAATGGTTAAATATCAAGGTGTTCATACAAAGAGACCTAGTTATCTTATGGGATGAAACATCTGAGCTAAAAGGGAAATATGGTAAATTCATTCCTTTGTGGATTGACCCTTACCAAATTGTTGAGACATTAAGAGAAAACACCTTTAAGCTCAAAGATGTGCATGGAGAAGAGTTCACTTTCCCAACCAATGGATGGGATCTCAAGAATTACTTATTTTTTTTTCCACCTGAAGTCTTTATGGAGTAATCTATAAGATTAGTTAGAGTTAGTGTAGGTAGGTTTAGATTAGTTTCATTCATATCCCTTATTTGTAAACAATGTTTTTAAATATTTATTTACTTTTTGTGTGTTTGATTTCTTTACTTTATTCTCTAGCTTCCAATAAGTCTTTTCCAAGATAGGTCTTCAAGCTTCAAATCCATCTAAATGCTCAAAAGAACTTCATAAACCAAGAATGTGGATATGAATCTTAAACATTGGTTGATCATGGATTTTATAAATTTTGAGCTTAGTGTTATGTTTCTAAGAAATTGATGAAGATTAATATATAGATTGATTGTTCCTTAAAAATATTAAACCTTATTTTGATCTAAGTTTGATTTCAATAAGGATTGCATATGTTTGAGTAAAAGTTTGAATTATTAGAATGAAGTCATGTTAGCACTTAAAGAACATTATTTCCTAGGATGAAGTCTATGACCAAGGATGGTTGTCTTGAAAATCAAATATTTGACAAAAATCTTAAAAAATTATGGTTCCCAACCTTTGTTAGAAAGATAAATATATTTGAAAAATACCAAAAAATAAAGACTTAATGAAAATCTTAAAGTTTTTTTATCAAGGGTGATTATAGTAACCTCCATCGGGGCTATGGTCATTTGACTATCAGTGGAACAAGGCCTAGAGTGGAACCAAAGGTATCTCTATCAAGGCTATGGATGCTTGGATGGTAATAAAACAATGCCCAAGCCTTCACGTTTTATAAATCATGATTCATAACAAATATCTAAATATGCTACAAGCCTATGTTAATGACTAAGGTCATGAAATATAGAAGTTCTCTAAATCTTAGTGGCAATCAATAAGTGAATCAAAGCACACACATAACATGACTAAGTTTTGATATTTGACCTTAATTTTGTATTTTTAAGACTTATTTAAATTATTAATTGATTTTAATAATGGTACTTGATCATGTGGAATGATTAGTTTGGTTATTATTTTAAACCAAAAGTATTTGAATTCTAACATTTTATAAATGTTTCCCCCATAGTCACCATTTGTTGAGGTCAACATCCCCAATTTTTAAAAAATGAAGACCCTTGTTCAAATTTTGCAAATTATGATATGAATTAAGCATTCAACTTGATCAGAGTTCATTATTAAACATCATGTTTTGATCTAGCTTACATTGACATGTTAGCACATAAGATTTATTTGATCTTATATAATGTTTCTAACATTTAGCCTATGTGTTTCCAACTTGTAGGATCAATGGATATTCATAAGAATGAACAAATGTTGATGGATTTATGCTTCCATATTAATTTGACCCTTAATTGGATAACTAATATGGTCCCATTTGAATCTAAATTTAAGTGACGTTCAAAACCTTAGTTTGAATTACTTTATCCTAAGTCCTTATTAAAATGGATTCATATTTTTTATAGATCACTTGATACCACTTTAGTCTTAGTTTAAGTTTAGCTTATGTGTTGATCAAGTTTATTAATTCATTAAAACTTTAGTCTAAAATTTATGCTAATTCATTATATATCCCAAACATTTATTATTTGATTTTATTGTTTATAGGTACAAATTGAACACATGTCTACCAAGTGTCAAAACCTCACTCGATCAGATCAAAGATCAATGACATGCAGCTGATCACCCAAAGACAATAAGTTAAAATTACCTAGATCTAGATCAGTAGTGTGTATTCTTATGTACAAATTTTGATTGATGATTTGCATTGAAGCTTAAAGTCAATGAGTCAAGATCAAAGATTGATGATGCACATTTAATAATGCAAATATAGATATAATGGTGAACACAAAGTCAATATGTCAAAAGATCTTGAGAGGCATGTGATGGTGACATGTGCCACAATCATGGTGAATCAAAAGTAGATCAATGGCCCACATTTGATTGTATGTTTAGTAGATCAATAGTGCACATTCAACCATGAAGATCAAATATCAATAACACATTTTAAAATGTGCAAATGTAGATTGATGATACAAATCAAGTCAACAAGTTAATGATCCTAAATTGCATGTAAGGTTGAAATGTGGAATAAAAATGGTAATTAGATGGAGACTAAAAATAGGGTATATAGAAGTCACGTAGGATAACCAAGTGTCACTATCTCATAATCCTAGATCAAAGATCAATGATCATTTTGAAAGTCAAGGCCAAAAGACTTTCAAGGAAATTAATGGAGTGAATTTGATCAAATATCCATGGGGAATAAGATGAGGACACATGTCTGAAGTGACAATAGTCATGTTTTAAAATTAAATATATATCATGACAAAGGGGATGATACATAAGCAAATATGTCAAATCAAAAGATTTTATGGACCCAAGCATGCAAAGGTATAAATACAATATCAAAATATGATCTAGGTCACCAAAGTACATACTTCAAACTGGTATTCCACCAATAAAGCTCAGTTAAACCTCCAAAAATCCCTAATATGTATAAAATACCCTAAATTATTGATGTATTCACTATTTTAAGCCAAAAGAGAGATCCTAAGATCTAGAAATGGAAACATATGGATGTATTTATAAGTATAGGGACCATATCCAATTTATTTATGATTGTGTATATCCCACATTGAGATAAGCCATCAATGGTATCCCCATGCTGAGGATAAGTCCTTTAATCAAGAAGTCTATTGAGATAATGGGAGATATATGGTTGTACCCTAATTGCATTGTTATCAAAATAGAGGGAACCCAAATTTCCCCCCTTAAATTGCTAGTACATGTGCCTGACAAGTTGGTAGAACAAGAAGTTACATATAAATTATTCAATGGAATTGATGGGATTTTTAAGACAAAGAGGAAGGGACATCTCCATGGTTTTACCATGAAAATTGGAAAAACCATTTTTAGATAATGGGACTACATTTAAGCTACTTCAAAACATAAGATTTCCTTATATTTGTAGATAGATAACATAGACAATGGGATACCTATGGTAGAGTAAAGGAACACTTGAAGAACAAAGGCATTCTGGCTATGTCTTATGATCATGAACCTAGTGCATTTGACTTTACGTACACTAAGGTAGACACTTATTATGAAGTTAATAGAAGGCTAAAAGAACATAATATAAATCTTGAATCTAGATTGTTAAGAGAATAGAAGATGAAATATATATGGCAACTTAGTCCCAAATGTTGGAGGCTTGTCAATGATGTCTCCAAGGTGACCAAGGATGTTGATGAGGTGTCATGTTTGCTAGAATTATAATGACAAAGTGTGCTTCAATGTGCCTTAGAGTTCCTATATGGTTATTTAGTGTTTGAATAAGTGAGGTGATCAAGGATGAGTATAGTGATTTGAGGATGTGTAAAGGGTCCTATCAGATGTTAAGGATGATTAGAGAGCTTGTGTACATGAGTAGAAGTCACCTGGTTCTTCATTATTTTCATCTATGCATAGTTGGCTCTATAATAGATAAATGTGAGGCATATTGATGACATCATATCTCACATGTGTGAGGGTTCCAGAGATACTCAAAATATGTATGAATTCTCTTATGTGAGGAGATCACATGGCTCAAATTTTAGATCATGTGACTAAGTGAAACCAAATTTATTTAGGCATAAATTTGGTCCCTCAAAAAAAAAGTGCACTAAGTTCCAACACTTAGTCAATTTTTAAAGGTAGATCTAGTAGTTTACATTTCATCACATAAAATATAGATAACATGAAATGAATATGATCTCAACATAGTTATTTGTCTAAGTCCAATAATGATTTGAGTGATTAATTTTATAATAGAATATATTTCATGTAAGAAGGTTTTAGGAATACATGGTAATACGAGTTTGTTTAGTATTATGCCTAGTTTATATGATATAAATTTGAGAACATGAGATGGAGAAAGGTAAAAGATATGACTATGTAACTTTGTCCTTCCAGGTAGATAACAATGGTCCCCATACTTAGTTTGTTTTACTTGATGTTAAAGATTAGGAATAGATGGAGATCTAATGGCTCATGGGTGATCATATAATAAAGATATATGGTTCATGTTGAGTCAAATGAGTCAAATTTTACATTGGTTAATGGAGTTAAAGATTGAGTTCCTTACAAAAGGATCAATGTAACATGCTTATTTTAAGGTGCTAGGAAGAAATGAGATGAGGAAAAGTGTTTGAATTTTAACATTGAGTAGAAGTAAAGATCAAGATTATTATAATCCAATGGTGAGTGTATTCTTGTACATAGATAGATGAATGATGCATAATGAGCGATATGATTTCAAGGTGTCAAATATTTAACATAGATAAAGACTGAGCTATGTACAAGAGATCAATGGATTGCATTAAGTTAAATAGTCAAGATGAAGATCCAATAATTAATGTTTAATTTGAGTAGTGAGGAAATGAGATGATATCAAAGTGGTTAAGGTTTAACTATGACTGTTGGCATTTGAATATTCCAATTTGTAAAGTGAAAAAATCAGTGCTCAATTTTTTGTCCATAATGTTTGATATAGGATGAATTAAAAGGTGATATAAAAATAAAATTTGAAGATAACTTCATGATGTATCTATTGAACCTAGTTAGAAGGTATGAATTTATGTAAAATCAAGGATATTAAGCTCCAAAGTTGACTGTGTGTTTTACTATGTTTTGAAAGTGACTCGAGAAAGATAATTGAGTTAATGTTGATGATATATAGATGTATCATGATGAATTAGCTACTGGAGAGTGCTTTATAATCCATAAGGATCATATGTTTGGTAATTTAAGTTTTGACCAATTTGTATACTATATGAACAAAGATGTAGAAGTTAACTATGTTTGTTGAATGCATTGGAAGTTTGAGCGGCCATATTGCAAAGATAAGTTGAAACTATTATGAGAAGAGTTGAAGAAGAAAAATAGCATGGAGATGTTATATAATTATATAAGGATTATGAGAAGGATTTTTTTTTCATGATATGCCTTTGATATGATATGGAGAGTTAAAATAGCTTGACTATATTTTGATTGTATATGACCAGTTTGAGTGGTTATTTTGTGTATGTTGTTTCGAGTGATTAGAACATGTGTTGATGTGTCTAAATCACATGGAGGTATAAATAAGGTCCTAAAGGGTTCACCAATGTGATATGATCATATTTATATATGAAATATTTAAGTATTTTGTTCAAAAGTTTGAGACTAAGTTTTTTTATGTATGAATATTTGAAAAGCTAGAAGACCTAATTGATAGGTCAAAGTGTGAAGTTAGTGTTCCAGATGGCATGGACCCATATGGGAGTGAGAAATGGGATATTATAAATATTTTTGATATATTTTAATCATTTGTAAAGGATGAAGGTGGTCCAAGTAGTCTCACATGTAACATGTGAGTATGAAGGCCTAATGGTTGTAGGTCTCACCAAGACCTAATGGTGGTTTGGGGTTAATGAGGCATTGGAAGACATATGGAATATGTGGTTCCTACATGTAAAATTTATGAGGACATATTTCAAAGGTGTAAAAACTATAGTAATCATCTTGTCTGAATAGGATGGGTTATACCAAGAGCATGGTATAAGTACAAGGCCTATTTGGCCTATTTGTTATAGATGTGCGAATACGAAGCCAAGTGAAGGAGAAATCATTTAAAAGAGAAGGTACATGTTAGTGAGGACCAAAAAAGAATGAATAGGATTATACATTCTTGTCTAATCAAGGTGATGAAGGTGATCACATTGGTCATTGGACCTAATAAGCCTAAAAGAGGCAGAATGAGTGAGTATGCTCAAAAGGCTATTTGATAGAGAGGAGTGTGTATGTGAGAGTTATGGAGTGAAGGAGAGGGACAGTGACCAATATATGTGTTGATGATAAAATAATATTTATGAATATGTGTATGACATATAGGTCATGCTTTTGATGTTAGAATAGTGTTCTTATAGGTTGAGAATGAGTGGAGAGGTCTAGGTTGATATAAAATGATGTTTTGGATGCTTTAAGTGTGTAGAGCTGAAGAGATCTGATATAATTTATATCTCCATTATATTGGTATGCAATCAATGTTCAATAAATTTTGTGTTTATAGGTGTTATTATGGATGATCAACATCTAGGAGGTTGTAGCCTCCTTACAAGGTGAAGCTTGCTAAAAGTCTAGTAGTTATGGTTGCTTAGCTAGACAGGTGTTGTATCACCTTATGGGATTGTAATCTCAATAAATAAGGGATGGTAGTTTTTTGATCAATTTTAGTTGGCCTATATTAGTTATTTTTATTATAGGATAGTATTATAATTATAGGTTTTAATGGGTTTTCTACCCAAGAGGGTTTCCCACATATGTCATGTGCTATGTTCTTAATCTTGCATTGTCTCTCTTGTTCATTGCTATGAAAGATGTATATACTTCATAAATGCTTGTGGTAGTTGATTAAGAGTTTTAAAAGTTTTGAAATTAAATTTGGATTATCTAGGCTCTTTATTCACCCCACCTAGTGAATGCACCTCTAATAATTGGTATCAAAGCAGGTCTTTTGGAGGAATATTAATAGCTTAAAGGAGATCATAAGTACATACAAATATGGCCAATTAGTTGAATAATGATAATAAATATTGGAAGACTATGATCAAGGAACTTGAGGAAAAAATATGTAATTTTAAGAAAGATGATCAAGAGGATGAGAAGCTTATTAATGAACTCAAGGTTCAGCTAGAAGATTCCATGGAAAGTTGTTTAAAAGAAAAAAACATCATGCATGAATAAGAAGTGTTCTATGACATTAATGAAATAAAAGTGGATTTAGGGGTTAAACTCATAAGTAGGAGTCAAAATATGAGGTATGTGATCAAAGGCCTTAAATAACAAGTCATTTCTCTTGAGGGAAGTTTCTTATGTGAGTTTGAGAGAGTGAGAAGAAGTATGAAGAAAAAATAAAGTCGATTGAGGTGAAATCATATAGATTGAAATACACGGCCGAAAAGGCCAAAGAGGATGTAGATAAAATCAATATTCTTGAGGATCAATTAATGATTACAAGTACAAATCTAAAAGAAAGAGAAGATGAGTACACTTTGCTAAAGATTGAGATGAAGTCATTGAAGAGTGAGCATGAGCTTGTTGTAGTAAAGTTGGATAAGATATAGAATAAGAATGATAATCCTAAGTATGTCAAGGATATTGAAAGCTTTGAAATTAATGTAAAAAAGGTCTATTATACAACCAAATGATTTAGGGTATGTTATTTTATTCCATGGTCATAGAGCTAAGGATTGTAGAAGGAAGTTAGTCAAGTATGGACATTCATGGAGCCTTGGAAGAAGGATCAATTGGTCATGGAGAAGTCATAACTCAAATTATTCAAGAGGTATGTTGAATGATCTTGTTTGTTATAGTTACAATAAAGTAGGACATATTGTCAGATTATTCAAGAATTGTTTGAAGAAGTACTCTACTCCTAAAAGTTAATCAATGGTGTTGAGACCCAAGAATATGAAGGATAATATTTATTAGGGTGGACTACCTACTACATCAAAGAAGGAATTAGATATGAATAAGATACAAGACTAACAAGATAATTTGTCCTCTAACCAAATAAAAAAAGAAGATTACAATCATAATCAATCAAAAGGTATGAATGTTCTTATTTATTTCAATTGTCATAAAATTCGTCACATTGCTAGGTATTGTAAGAATAGGATGAATGAGTTCTAGAATAAAAATAAGGTGTATGGAGCTCCTAGTGTTTAAGGAAGAGGTCAAAAATTGGTATAGAAACATAAGCCTATTAGATAAGATTAGATTGATATCAAAGATGGTTTATTTGCCATGATAGACATGAAGGAAGTCAAGAGTTTATATTGATAACATTCATTGATAAATCTAAAGAAAAGAATGAAGTCATGGACTCATTGAAAGTCAAGTAGGACTACAAGTTAGATGAGATTATGGAGATATGGGAATCTTGAGAGATTTGGGAATTTTAGTCTCTGTATGTCAAAGGGTTGTCTCTCTCTAAGCTTTAAGGAGAAATAATAAGCATGGTGGATGTTGGTTGGGTCTTGATTGATGTTGTAATATAAATAAAGTCACGAGAAGATGTGTTGGCTTATTATAAGGAATTTTTTGATTAAAAGACTCGTGTGTCAGGTTGTTATTTGGTTGATCAATTTTCTCTCATTTTTAAAAGAACTAGCCCACAGGATGAAAGGAAATGACTTGAGGGTTTGATGCCTATAAACCCTAAGGTGTGTGTTCATGATGCTAATGACTTAGTTTTGGTATATGGAGCTAAGTAAACATTAGGTGGATAATATTTAATTTTTTCATCAGTTGGTGACATGATTGTAATACATGGTTAAGCCTAATTTAGTGTTCTTTGTCATGAAATAATGTTGGTAGTGTGTGTAAGGTCTGTAAGTAGGGAATGGTAGTTTCTAGGTGTTTGATTAAGAGAGATGTGGTGTTAAAATATTCTATTTCATAAGAAATATTGAATATAATTTTAATATGGAAGATGAGGAGAATGTGTTGTCTTATATTTGATATCATGAAGAAGGTCTATAATCTATATAGATGATAAGTTGTGTATTCCATGGAGCTATGGGAGCTAACTCAAATAACTTGAGTGGCTTGAGGAGCTTTACATATTGTGAGGGGGAGTATATGTGATATTTTCTAGTCAAGGTGGAAATTTTAATAAGTCTGATATAGATGTGAACTCAAGTACATTAATATGATGACTTGGTTAAATCAAGTCAATTTCTTTGATAATGTATTGAATATTCTTACATAAACAAAGGGGGAGCTTTGTAATTGGTCAAATTCTAGGATCAGAGGACTATGTGATTAGATATGAGAAAGAAGGTATGGAAGAAATTATGTTGATTCATCATTTTTGGAAATGGTTTGAAGGTGCTCAAATAAAAGGTGTGTAAGGTCAAATGATTTAGGGGGAGTCCCTCTTAATGTTTGCATGGTAAGTTCATATAATTTCTTTTGTTCATGTATGTTTCATAAAATCTATGTATGATCAAAGAAGACCGTTGTCATGGAGCATGTTTGAGAAGGTCAAGGTAAGAAGAGTTTTCATAAATGTTAAGTGGAGTCTATATCATCTCTCAAAGATAGTATCTTCCTATTATTGGTCCTTAATGTCTTTTCAGATCCACAATATCAAAAGTTTAGTCCACTTTGTCATTGTGGCAAAGGGGGAGAAAGAAACTAAGGAGAGATAGATTTTGAGCATAATCTTTCTATTAGTGTTTCACATCAATGATAAAGGGGGATATTGTAGGAGGATTGTTAATTATGTCTCTATGGTGACCAAGGATGTTGAGGTCTCATGTGTGCTAGAATGACAATGACAAAGTGTGCTTTAATGTGCTTCACAGTTTTTTCATGGTTTTTTAGTGTTTGACTAAGTGAAGTTATTTGATGATGTGTAAAGGGTCCTATTATAGGTCAAGGATGATTGTAGAGCTTGTTTGTATGAGTGGAATTCACCTAGTTCTTCATTATGTTCATATAGGAATAGTTGGCTCTATGATAGATAAATATCAGAAGGCATATTGATGACATCATATCTCACATGTGAAAGGGTTCCAAGATATGCTCAATATATGGATGGATTATCCTATGTGAAGAGATCAAATGGTTAAATTTTTAAATGATGTAACTAAGTGCAACCAAAGTTATTAAGCTGCAAAGTTGGTTGCTGAGATAAATGTGTAATAAGTTCCAACACTTAGTCAATTTACAAAGGTAAATCTAAATATCTACATTTCATCACATAAAATATCGATGGCATAAAATTAATCTGAGCTCAACTTAGTTATTTGTCTAAGTTCAAGAATGAGTTGAGTGAGCAGTTTTATCACACCATATCTTACACGTGAGAAGGTGTTAGGAAGAAATTGTCATATGGGTTTGTTTAGTATTATGACTAGTTTATATGATGAAAATTTGAGAATAGGAGATGGATCAAGGTGAAATGTATGACTTTGAAAAGTTGGCCTTCTAAGTAGATAATAATGGTCCCCATACTTAGTTTATTTTACTCAATGTTAAAGATCAGGACCAAATGGAGATCTAATGGCTCATAGGTGATCATACAGTGAATATATATGGTGTGTGTTGATTAAAATGAGTCAAAATGTTCATTGGTTAAATAATTTAAAGATTAACCTCCTTAAAAAAGGATCAATGGAGTATGTTTGTTCCAAGGTGTCAGGAAGTAGCGAAATGAGGAAAAGTGTTCAATGTTTAATGTTGAGTAGAAGTAAAGATTAGGCTTCTTCTAAGATATAATGATGAGTGGATGTTCATTCATACACACATATATACATACACACACACAGATATATATATATATATATATATACATATATACATATATATATATATATATATATACATACATACATATATATATGTATGTATGTATATATATATGTATGTATGTATCTATATATATATATATACATACATACATACATACATATATATATGTGTATATATATATATATATACATACATATATATATATATACACATATATATATGTATATGTATATATATATATATGTTTGTGTGTGTGTGTGTATGTATGTGTATATATATATATGTATGTATGTATGTATATATATTTATATATATATATATACATACATACACATATACATACATAAATACATACATACATATATATATATATATATATATATATATATATATATATATATATATATATATATATATATACATACATACATACATACATACATACATACATATATATATATATATATATATATATATATATATATATATATATATATATATATATATACATACAATATAAGTCTAGTTGTTGTGGTTACTTAGCTAGATAAGTGTTGTATCACTTTGTGGGATTTTACTCTTACTAAATAAGGGATGGTAGTTCCTTGATCCATTTTAGTTGGTCTAAATTGGTTATTTTTATTATAGGATAATATTTCAATTATAGGTTCTAGTGGGTTTTCTCCCCCAAAAGGGTTTCCCACATATGTCATGTGTTATGTGTTTGATCTTGCATTATCTCTCTTATTCATTACTAGTAATGATGTGTATGCTTCAATAATGCTTGTGGTAACTAATTAAGCATTTTTAAATGTTTTAAATTGAAGTTGGATTATCTAGGCTCATTGATTCACCCCCACCCTCAATGATTATACCCCTAACACTAGAAAATATCATTTGGTAGATGTTAGTCCTTCTAGGATTCCCCAAGATGACATACAAATAGATAATATGATTGAAGAAATGAGACCAAGTGAAATTTATTTAAGCTCCTCAGTCCCTGAATCTTCTAGAACAATATAGCAAAATTTGTCTCAATAGGAGGAAATCCACATGATAGCCTTGAATCCATAAGAATCTCTTGAATATTAATTATGAATGTTATCCATGACATATGAATTAGACATATATGTAGAGGAAGAAAATGTTGAAGGAGCTAAGTAGAAAAAGGGAAAATAGAAGTCATTAGACTTAATGATTATTGATGCTCCCAAGAAAAAGGCTGAGACTACAATTGTCCCAAGGGAAAGGAAATAAAAAATGGCCATCACTCCCATTTTGAAGGACATCAACCTTTTTAGTGAAGAAAACCCAATCTATGGACCAAATATATATGAATGGTTAATCTATGAACCAAGGATGGATAAGCTTCCTACTGCATATCACCCATGGGCTCTATTAAGGACTATAGGCCTTCTAACAAGAGTTGAATTCATGGACCCTAACATTGAAAGATGAAGAAGAAAGGAGGCTTGTTACTCTAATTCCATATGTAGACCAATTAAAAATAGAGATCCCAATCAAACATATAGCCCAATCTTCAGTGGGAGTTAGATATGACCCAACTACTACTAGCCTACAAAAATTGATTAAGATAATTGTCATGAAAAAAGGTCATGAGGTTGTACATCAAAAGGTTGAATATTTGGTTTGCCCAACCTAGAATAGGGAGCAAAGACTAGGGGAAGCCCCCACATTTGAAGAAGATGTCATGAATTTAACCCAATCTTAGTCAAAAATGTTATAGGCTACCATTAAAGGACTGAAATAAGAGAAGAAAAATCTAGAGGAATAATATATTTTGTCAACACCAATGAACATTATTAATAACTTTTAACCAAATATATTTGAGACATTTAATTTTTTAAGGCAATAAGGTCCAAATTGGATATATATAATAAATAACATGCCATGTCTCTGAACCAATCTAATCAGTGGTAAGGTTAAGACAAGAATATAAATGCATTGATCAAGATTCTAATTTTAAATCAGATCCCTGAGCTTAAAATAGTCAGCCTACTGCATTTAAATATGGCCATGATAATCTTTATGGAGAAAATCAAAGACATCAATAAGTGGTCAAAAGGCATGAAAGGTCTCTCAAATGCCTTCAAACAATTGGAGGGTAGAATGGTATAGATACTAGGTTATTTGATTAAGGATTCAACCATTCCCACTAAAGTAGGCCTTATAACTAATGAAGAGTTCTAACATAGAGATACTAAGTTCATATAAAAGGTCAATAATAAAATCAAGGGCACCATAGGGGCTCACAAAAAATACATTTTGGACTTGATTTTGACAACAAATGAAAATATTAGTAATGTTGGGAGCATTAAAGAAGCCATGGACAAAGTTGATGAAGTATTCAAAGATTGAGTGGGGTAATAAGAGGAGCTATTCATAGATCCAATCATCAATCTTAGGTTGATTGATGAGAAATTGACAAATCCATGAAGATCTTGGAATAAAAGAAAAAGGTTGTAGCTGTAAGGGCATCTCAATGTCAACTAAGTTGATTTAGAATATTCTTTTGTATAAAAACCATGTAAATCTTTGAAAATAATATAATATTTTTTAAAAGCATGTGTAATGTGTAATGCACATGGCTTATAGGTTAGTCATATTTCAAAAGTGTCATTGGTTCTAGTATATTTGTGAAAGGACATCTATCCTTGACACTTGTCTAATTCTCATTTGATAATGACTAACCAACATACCCCATAGGTTTATCTTTCAATGTATAAAAGGGGGTATTATCTTTGTAAAAAAAGAGGAAGTTTTTAGAGCAAAACATTTGTGTAACTTTTGGAGCAAGTAATAAAAGCAAGAAAATTATGCAAATATTGTCTCATTTTTATTTGTTTGTTTGTTATCATGGTTTATTCCTCAAATATTTGTTTTAATGTTTATATTTGAATTATTATTATGAATTCTAGATGTGCATATATAAATGCAGAATTTTTAATTTGAGTTTTACGCTAGGTTAACTGAAGGTTTTTAGATTCATTTCAACATTAATTTTCTTGAAGATGTATAAATGTAATTTTCTTGTTTAATTAAATATTTAAAGTGAATTTGACTACTGTAGTTTACTTTTTCATTGTGAGTATTCATGCTAGATTGGATTTTTAGGCTTTGGATTCTAATAATTATTCATAATATTCAACTAAATAACATTCATCATTCACAATAATTTAGAACCATAGTTGATCCTAACAACCAATCACATTATCATTTTATGAAATCATTAATTAACTTGGTCGCTAATCCACCATAGATCTTAAGAAAATCACAACTAGCAAATCATGTAAACAAATCTTTGAATCTTTAAATGAGAAGTATTTTCAAAACTATGATAACCCTTTGATACATTTACATGCATCAACATGGCCATTATCTAGTTAAATATTATGTGGGGGATCAATGCTCCATGGTTGGTGTTGAAATCACTCTAATGATGCTCTCCCTATCCTTCATCATTTAGCCAATAAAAACTTTTACTCATGATTTTAGTTTATAAACATATGACAAGTTTATGGATAGTCATTGGTTTCATATAACATTGTATTTATTTATATACACTCTGATATAAAAACACTTTACTATTATATGTGATAAACAATAGACTGGATGCACTCAATGTATAATATTATTGTAATAATTTTCAGTATTTGGCTGGGTTATTATTCAATAGTTATACATTTTATGATGGATTAGATTTGTAATTTTGTTGAATGTGATTAGTTGATCATTATTTAAATTAATCATAACTATTTTATTATAAAATATGTATTAATTAAAGATCAATTAATTAATATTATTTGAGAATGGCTTGATTTGATTATTAAAGTAAAGTTTTAAAAAAATACCATTTTTCAAGTTAAACCTAGTGGGGTTCTAACATTTTTAAACCATAGTGTCTTTAAGATGGTAGTTTGATTTGATGCCATGAATCCAAATCTATCAAAGAGTAGTATATATTCCATGAATCATCCCAAATTATAATCCTTTCTCCATTTATAATCTTTAAATTACTCTGTTTAAAAATAATCTCTCTACTACTCACAACTTAATTTCAAAATGCAAAGCCCCTAACAAACTAATTTTTAACTATAAGCATGATGCTATATCTTGAATCTAGATACTTAGATTTTAAAATTGAAGTCTATTTATTTGATTCATTGGTGAATCTATTGATGAAGATAAATGTCACACCAATGAATCAACCCTTTGACCTATCATGAATGTTAAGATGAAATTGTACCAATTTAATTGTAAGAGTTTAAGGAATGAGAATTGATTCCAAATATGCATATAAGAGGTTTTTTAATAGATTTGTGATATAAATATCAAGTCAAACATTAAATAGATCACAAATATTATTTATTAATCAAATATCTCTTAAATATCAAATAAAAAGAATTACATTACAACTATGTAATCTAACATATTTGACAGAGAAAGCATATAGAAGAGATAATATATTAAAGGAATTATATTTGATCCTTTATGATTCTAATTAATCAACTTGTTTCTAATCTCTAAAACTCTCTTTAAACTCAAAATAGTTGAAAATAAAAGAAAGAAAAATAATTAAAGGATAAATAAAATAAATAAAAATGAAAGTCAAACAATGACACATAAATAAAGACCAACATAATAAGAACTTCAAACTAATCAAATAAGGTGATCTATCTAATTAATAAAAGAACTAATTCTAAGTCTAAAAAAAATAATGAGTAGAAACCTAAGATTAATACAAATTAAGAGACAAATAATATTAAAATATAACTTAATCTAACAATTCTCAACTACTATTTATATCTATTAACTAAATAACAATTTAATTTAAGAATTCACATTTTAGATTAAAAATAAAATCTATTTATGAAAAATATCAAAATTTAATTATTCAACAAGAAATTCACATCTATTTAATTGATTATTCTTAATCTATATTAAATCTATGTAATCTAATCATAAAATATGACTAAAAATAAATATTTTTTTATTTGATTGGGTAAATAACCTAGTTTTTTAGGGATCTAGGAACCATGAAAGTATTATACAAAAAATAGCAAGTCAGACCATGGCTGAATAACAAAAAACATCAAACACTAGCTATAGCATATCAAAAGTAGAGAAAAACAACAACATAAAAGATCAAGAGGGGGGCCTTCCAACATTTCCTTCTCCTCCTTATAAGTCTTTTATAGAATACCCCACTTTATCTTAGATACCTTTTCCCTCATATGATTTCCATGACCTTCTACTCCATCACCTGGGAGAATCATGCATGGCCTCTTTTGGCTTTGAATCTATAGAGGTATCTTCTTTATTGGGCTTAATTTGGGAAAACTTGGTGGGGGGTTTCATAACCTTTGAAAACTATTTAATAGGAATATAATTTAGCTTAGTAGATCAGTATAGTCATAGAAAATGTTCAAATTTGTAGCTTGAGTGTAGCTTATAAAACCTTACATAGGGGCTTCTTGCTTGCTCTCATAACCCTTATAGCCACATTTTTACTTATTCTCAGTCATCTATAGCCTTATATATGATCATTTTATCTCAGCTAGGCTCTTTTTCCTAGGTCAATTCTATTCCCCTAAGTCTCGATCCTATAGGATAGAAGCACCATACCTTGACTATAGCATCAGACCCTAAGGTGTCCCATTTTTGGTGCTCCTATCCAATCACATTTTGAGTCCAAATGACCATTTTTTTTAATTCCTATCCTTCATCATGTTATATCATCATGAATGAATTTAACCCATGAGAAAAAATTCCCTATAAAAGTCCATCTAAAGGTCATTTATAAGGGAGGGGAAAAATATTACAAAACAAGCAAGAATACAAACAAACCACTCAGTAAAATTTACCTATTATATACATATAATCACCCAACACAATTGCAAATATATCCAAATTCTAAAACCTATCCCTAGCCACCTCAATCACTCTCAATTTAGCATTTTTACATCCTCATTACACTATTGCACAATTAATTTCAAGTGGGAGAACTACATATGGCTTGATCCCTCTTCAAAGTATTGGTATATAGGCAGTGTTCCCATACAAGAGGTTTAAATACATGTTTAGTGCATCTTATACACACTAAACCTACCTCTTTCTCAATTTTTATCAAGCATAATAAAGGTCTAGGATTTAAATATTGAATCAGCTCTACAAGGAGCTCCATTGGCATTCAACATGTAAGATTTCATAGGCAGACTCAAATAGAGAAAACAAACAAAACTCATAAAACTTAGATCTCTATGACCAGTTTGGACAATAGTTTAAAGAGTGGACTATAACACTAGACCCTATAGTGTCCTATTTTTGATACTCCTATCCTTTAACTAAGTGAAAGCTATATTCTAATGTCACACTGTCCCAATCCTGTATAGCTAGTTTCAGCCTCTATCTCAATCATCTCAATCCTATTTTAAGATAAGTTGTATTTCTCCTCTTTTATAAATATTTTTAGAAAACTATAAAAGGAAAATAAAATATAAAAATAAATACTATACTTATTTCAATATTATTTACTTATTTATTATTCTAGACCCTAAACTAAATTAGGAATAAAACTCCAATATTCCAAAAAAAATTAAATCATTCGGTCAACCCAACTTACTTTGTTTGTGCATAAAAAGCTTAGAAACCCTAGGGTAAATTCCTTACTAATTTTTCCATTATTTTTACAATTTTATTTCCTACATATTTAATTCAAAAATTCACATTTAATTTTTTAAAAATTCACCATAGTAATTTTAAAACTTATTTCTTTCAAACCCTAGTTGCCTATACTAAGTCCTGGTATTTTTCTAGTATTTTTTTTATTTTTTTCCTACATATTTAAATCAAAATTTCCCATTTAATTTTTAGAGTTTACCTTAGTAATTTTGAAAATCATTTTCTTTCAAACCCTAGTTTCATATACTAGGTCCCATGCTTTTGAGGTATCACCTTACATCTAATTCAAATTTCACATAAAATTACAAATGGATCTTACTCATTTCAAAACATTTTTTACAAATAATAAGGAGTTCATACTCGGTCCTATCATGTATATGAATGATGAAGTTTACCATATGTTAATGAAAATATTCATTCTTTCCCTTTCATGCTTACTTTTTATAATATGGGATGATATTAAGCAATGTACTGTTAAACATGTTTAAATCCCTTTCCTTCAAATGAATGTTCACCTTTCCTTAATAAAAGATTTCATTACTTATTTAACATTCTATCTCTCTATTATGTGAAATTAAATTAATAATAAAATATTTACATACTTAGAGGATCCATTTTATAAGCTAACAACCACCTATCAAGTTTCAATGTCATATCTTATACACAGGAAAGAATTTCCTTCTCCTCTCCCCCAAAAGGGTGATAACTATTTTTCCTCTAACTAGGTCCATGATATTACCCCTCCAAAAAGTGTGGAAACATATACTATTGTTCCTAATTCATACATTTATCCTATAGATTCTTCAAATCCTCTTCAACATATGTGCTTACATGTTCAATTAGAAACAACTAGGGTTTGCACTTGTGGGACTCTAAGGGATCAAATCACTAGTATGAACAAGTTAATTTCAGATTTACAAATACAGAATCAACTATTACATGAAAATATCACAATATTGGAAAATTAGATTATACAAAATCCTCAAAGGCACCTTTGTGCCAATCATGTATATGCACCTTCACCTAGTCAATTGGTTGAAATCAATGTTACATATCAAAAAAAAAAAAAAAAAGAGAACAAAGTAACTCTACAACTAGTGATTAAAAATCACTCAAGGATCAAATAAGAGTTCAAGTGAGGTACTAAGGGAAATGATTAAAACCAAGTTGATCAAACTAACTCCTCTACATCCAATGAGAAGATCCAAATATTATTTTTCATATCATAGAATACATGGGCATCACATAGATTCATGTTTGACATTAAAAAAACATATATAACATATAATTTCTAATGAGGGCCCTATAAAAGGTAAATCAATCAAACAATCCATAATGACATAAGAACACATTCACAAAGGGTCAAATCTAGAAATAGTATAAAAGTGGTTACCAAAGTATAACTCTAAACAACAAAAGGATTAAAAATCAAAATCAGAGTAAGAAATAGTACCAAAAGCATACATAAATCATGAGAAAGATGCAAATATACCTCCCCAAAATGAGGCTATACTTTCAAAGAAGTACGGATTTGTTCAAAAATATCTATAATAGTTTGATTATCAAGGTCAAGGGTTGGGAAATCATGCTTAAGGCATTACTACTCTTATTCTAATAGTTGGTAGTGTTTGTCACCAAGTTTTGGGATTTATTGAACATCCTAAGGAAAATCATTTACAAACACAATTTATCAAATGAAAATATCTAGACACAACAAAAATCAACACTATCATGCCATTGGTTCAAAATCAAGATGATAATGATGAGTCAAACAACATAGGTTATTATGATTTTCAAGATACCGACAATGATTCAAAATATTCAAAGTCATATTTATAGCCATTCCCTCATGCTTCACAATTACATATGATTCTTTTGTTTGATACAAGACACCATGATAGGGAGTCTCTCATGAGACTCATTAGTTAGAATCATTTATTCTCAATATTTCTTATACATTGTTTCCTTTTAGCTTACTTATACATATTTTTTTGAAAATTACTTGTATATAGCTTCTTTTCAATTACTTGTACATCATCTCCTTATGATTTATTTTACATAGATTATTTTTAAAAATATAAAAAACAATATAACATTTCAAAATATAAAAACATTCAAATAACCCAAAATACCAAAAATATTCAAATATTTCCAAAAATCCAAAAACATTCAAATATATCAAAAATCCAAAAACATTCAAATATATCAAAAAACCAAAAACATTTCAATTATATGCATTATCCATGCTTTACATTTCTACTACCATGTTAGGTTTACATTTTATTTCTTCTATACTACTGTTTATCAATTTATCTACATTACCATGCTTCACTTGATCTTCTTTGAGTGTGTACAAAGACATATAGATCTTTGATTGCTTCACTCTACCCATTGAGAGGGCACCCTACTTCTACATTCAAGACATACATAAATATATCTACCGACAGGGGGCATCTTCTACATGACTACATCATCTAGGTTATGTCATTCCTATACCACACACTCTAGTTATCATGATGATGTACATTATTTACTATCTTACATAGATTACTCTATTGATATTCACTAGTATATAGAACTTGTGTATTTCTTAACATCTACCTAGTCTTGTACTCCATGTTTTTCATACTTTCACTTCTTTCTTTGATTAGTTAGATGTGATTATATTTCTAGCATATTATATGCATTACTTTCTTGATTTGTGTAGCTAGATGTGATTATATTTCCTAGTTCCTATTTTGTCTCCTTTATGTGACTTAAAAAACTTTCCATTGTCCTTTTATTCTATTATTATGTGTCTCTTAGGACATTTGCCAATGTCCTTTGCTTATACTCTTATATGTGATTGTGACCCTCATGACAACCTTGTTTATTTTCAATTCTATGTGTATGTGTAATTTGAACATGTCTTGTATGCTTTCTTTCTAATTTGAGTGACATTTACCCATGTCCATTATTTGTTTGGCCCCTTGACCACTCTTGTATGCTTCTTATTTATTGCCTTACTTTCTTGTTGCTTGTTTGATTCTCACTATTTGCAATGCCATGAACCACATCATGCATTTATCTCACTTTCTTGGATGTCACGATGGACATCATACTCCATCCTTAACAACTAAAAACTAACCAAACTTTTTAGTTTTATTTCAATACATTACACATGATATTACATTGTTACATCTATCTAGGCATACCCCTATTGATCAAATAATCTCTAATATCAAACTATGTTATATCTTAAGACAACTTTTTGATTATCATTGTTATATCATGTATTTATTAGTATAACACACTTGTAGAGCTCTTTCTTCTAAGGGAAGTCATTGTAGGGTCTTCATTCCTACCCTTAGAAGAGAAGACAAATAATATTGGTTTTATTATAGACATCAGAGCCTCCTACCAGTGCAAAATTATTTTTTAAAACACTTAGAACAATAATCAAAGATCAAAATAAGTATAATAGAACAAAAAAATAGTGACAATTATAGAATTGTGATCATAATCAATAAAGGACAAGAGCACTAGACCTACAAAATAACACAAATAATAGGGTGTATTTTTTTAGTGCTCTTGATGAAATAGTAAAAAACCTATATTTTCTAGAAATAGATAGAAAGGTAAGTTCAATTATAGTTTTGTCAACAATAGTTCAATTCATAATCAGTAGTTTTAGTACAATTTTTCTTAGAGAATCTAGATATAGTGGGAGTCATGCATGACATGATGGCTCTCACTTCTAATTTTAGAATGGGTAGTTGGTATAACTTATAGATTAGAATCCATGTTATAAACACCAATGATTAGGGGCAATGTGTGTTGCACATTTGACTTATTTTCATTTTGAGTTTAATATATTACCTAGGCATTTTTAATAGTTGCATGCCTTAATCCATTTTTAGGTGGTTGACATCATTTGGAGTGGATTTTATATAGGTCTAACCTCCCCATTATCAAAAGTCTTCCACATAAGCCTAGTTCCTAGTTTTGGAGTGGCTTTCATACAATCCTAATATCCACCATTCAGAGTGGCTAAGATTGGCCTAATTTATAGTACACATTTAGCTACCCATGCCACATTATTATATTTTAGATCATTCATGGGATTAAATATCCATCTCATATGACACACATTCATATCAGTTTCATTTCATAGATTTACTTAGTGGGTAATGGTAGAGCCAAATGACTATCTAGCCTTTGTATTCTTGAGCCACCTACTCAGAGGGATTGGACACATAATCCAAACATCAATTAGAACATATATGATTACATAGCTTCACTTAGTTGGTGATAATGGAGCCAAAGGGACACCCTTTACATTCTTGAGCCACTCTCAGGGAATTGAACACTCAGCTATGTTCATGATATTACTCTTAGAACAACACATACCCAGCATCACTCATCATCATAATAGGTTTTGTATTGGTTCATGTACTTGATGAGGTGTATTTGTTCCTTTTTCTTTCTCTATTTTTTACCCAACTTTTATACATTCTTATTTTAGATATAGTGTATGTAGTAATAATTGATCTACTATTTATTTTTATCTTATAAATTTACACTTCATAATGTGATTTCTCTATGCACACTCAATATCACATAACTTCATGGACTTCACCCTTGTATGTAAGTTCAGGTATGATTTCTACTTTTTCTTTATCCTAGTATTTCACTTTTTCACATCACTAGAATAAATGGGGGAAAATATAGTCATATAAAATGTCCAAATTGGTAGCTTGAGTGTGGCTTATGACACCTTATCCATAAGACCTTTCATGCTCTCATGACCCTTTTAAACACCTTTTTACTTTTTCCTAGTCATATGTATCCTTTCAAATGATCATTCTAACTCAATCAGGCTTTATTTCCTAGGCCAATTCTATCCCCTTTTGTCTCAAGCCTATAGTACAAAAGCACCATTCCTAGACTATATCACTGGACCCTAGGGTGTCATATTTTGGTACTCCTATCTAATCACATTTTAAGCCCAAAATTATATTTTCATTTGATTCATATCCTTTATCATGTTGACCTAGCATGAATACATTTAAACCATGACCAATAGTTCCTTATAAAATTCCATCCAAAGGTCATTTACAGGGAAGGGGACAAATCTTACAAATCAAGAAAGAATAAAAACAAACCCTTAAGGCAAATTTCCCTATTCTCTGCATATAGTCACCCAACATAGTTAAAAACTTATTCAAACTCTCACACTAGTATCTAGCCACCTTAAAAATTCTCAATTTGGAATTTTTACATCCTCATTACACTATTTCATAAAGCACATCAAGTGGGAAAACTACATATGACTTGATCCCTCTTTGGAGTATTGGTATGTAGGTAGTGTGCTCACATAAGTGGTGTGGATACACATTTAGTGCATCTTGCACACACTAACCACCCCCCCTCTTTCTCAAGTTTTATCAAGCACAATGAAGGTATAGGGTTTTAAGATTGAATTAGATCTACAAGGAGATCTATCAACATTTAACACTTAATATTTCATAGGTAGACTCATATAGGTACAACAAACAAAACCTAGAATACGTAGATCCTTGTGACTAGTTTGGACAATAATGGCAAGAGTGGACTATAGTGTTGGACCCCAAAGTGTCTTCTTTTTGGTTCTCCTATCCTTTCACCAAACAAAAGCTAGATTTTTATTTATGACACTATCCCCATCTTAAAAAGTGGGTTTCATCCTCTATCTTAGCCATCTCAATCCAATTTTAAGCTAAGTTATATTTTTATTTCTTTCATTACTATTTTTAGAAAGCTACAAAAGGTAAATAAAATATACAAATTAGCACTGTAGTTATTTCAATATTAATTATTGATTTATTCTTGTAGACCCTTAACTAAATTAGGAATAAAACTCTAATATTCCCAAAAAATTTAAATCAATTAAATAAAGGACTACATAGTTGATTCAACCTTCCTATTTAGGGTGTTCCACTCTTGTATAAGGCTAGAAAAGGTTAAGTTGGCCTCTTATACCCTATTTTTGAAGTTTCTAGTAGCTCTTTATTGTTTTTTAGCTCCTTAGATGGTATTAATTTTCCCTTCCTAGAAACCTCCATAGAATTTCCCTCATTTAGGAAAACTGGCTTGGGTTTGGGGATAAAGATCTTAAGAATAAGGTCTTTGATAAAGGTTTTTAACAGACTATCTTGGGGAGTGCTCAAAGATGGGAAATAAGACCCTAATGTGGGATCCTCCTCTAGGGAGTCCTCCCGAGAGTCCTCCTTGGTAGAGGATCCCCCTTAGGGGATCTCTCTCCCTTAATAGTTTTACCATGCTTAACAAGTAGTAGATTAAGCCCCCGATGTATAATAGGGTTGGACTCATTGACTTGGTGGGCTAAGGTAGTAAATTTTAGTGACTTTAGTAAGTAAAATAAAAAGCTGATCTTATAACCTAGAAAGTGGTTTAATAAGATAAAATGATGAGAAAAAATTAGGGTATTTTTACCCTATAAGGTCATGTATCTCATTACCTAAAGACATATTTAGGACTAATGTCATGGAAGGTCTACCCAGGGGAAACCCTTCTTATCAATTTTCATGAACTCATTCATGTGAAAAAATCACTGAAGGAGATCTTTCTTCTTGGTTTGATATTTCAAGGCCTTTGTCCCCTCATTGGACATACCAATGACCTCCCCTATGAAGTCCTCTGAGATTGTGATCTTTATGCCCTGAATTGCCACCATGTGTTTGTTCCATATAGTGATGAAGTTTTGGGCCACATCAACATCATGCTCAATAATTCACACCATAAGCACTATAATACCCCTACACCTAAGCTTTTTCTAAACCTTCTTTTGTCTCCATACCTGCACACATGAGATAGGATCTAGTTGTTATATATCTCCCCCCATTCACATAGTGATAGTAGAGATGAGACAAATAGAAGGATGGTTCTGGAGAGAATAGGTTTGAACAATACGAATAAGGCTTGGGATGCCTATTGTTTTTGTCTTATAACAATTAACCACCTCATATGTTCATGATGGTGGATCATCATTTTTAAATTCCATGATATAAATATTTTGTGCATGTGATGACATGATATCCCATTTAATATGTTTTACTAAAAATAAATAATTGATATAATATAACTAAGAATTTAAATGAAAGAATAAGAATAAAACTACTAAAAACATTTTAAAAAGGACACTGAATAAAATTTTAGTCTAAAGTAAAAACTAAAAATAAAAATGAAATATTGGCTTAAAAATAGGAAAAATCACAATGATACGAAGTCAAAGAATGAAGACTAAATTAGAACATAATTAAAACTAAAATAAAAATCAATTAAAAGAAATTATCTAATTTTAATCTAAACTGAAGCAAAATTAAACTAAAACAAAAATTGAATTTAAATAAAATAAAAGAAGATAAATAAAAGTGTGAGTCTTGTTTGAGTCTTAAAACAAGATTCATCTTAACAGAAATATAATAAAATATTATTAAGAAATAATATTTTAGTACAAATAGTCTTCAAAAAGATAATTATTTACAAATAAAAAATAAAAAATGTATTGCAAATTGATGTATTCATCATATTCAGGTCAAGTACATGAGATTCTACATATATGACTATATATTTGGAATCATCAAAAGACATTAGGCCTAGTAGACTTCAAATAATTCATTTATGAACTAAATAAGAAATCTAAATATATCTATGCTAAACGAGTGGGTTACTTCACTATCAGAGAGTGTATTTTTTAGTTTATCTATAAATAAATATTTAATCTCAAAGATTTCATAAGTAAAGAAGAAGAAAACTTGAGTAACATCAAATCTCTTCAATAACTGTAGTGTTTCTCTTTTATGATGTGATTTTAATCTGTTTATAGAGTAATATCTTTGGATATAGTTAGAAATAAGTTAGGAATACATTTTTAACTAGTTAACTTTAATTTACTTTTTAAAGTCAATTAGTTAACTTATAGCTTAAATTTTAACTTCAGATTTTAAATAAAGTATAAAAAGATCAAATCAAATTAAATAATAGTTTGAAAAGAAATATAATAGGTGAGGGGAGGGGAGCTCAACTCATTAAAATACATTTTAAAAAAATAATTCAACTAGGAAAAATAAACATAATAACTACTAATGATTAAATAAAATTAAATACTTTAAAACATTAAATTCCATAAGTATTTATATAAAGTTTCAGTAAACATATAATATAGTGTTCTATAAAAAAAATGAATGTATTAACGTATATCAAAACAACTAAAATATTATGTATATATTAAAAATTATAACCACATAACAAGTCAATTTCAAGGTATAAAACATGAATAAATAGTTAAGAATATGAATCATACATTAAATATATAAATAGAGTACCCCTATTAATTTGGTAATTAATGTACTCTATAGGTATAATAAGAAGTTAAAATAATGAGTTCTCTCAAAATAAACATCCAAATTAATTTTATTCGACTTATTAGTCACCAGGGGATGCGTTATAGGGATGATAACATGTTTACTACTAGAAGAAGTAGGTATTTTATGCTTAGGTGAGGGAATTATAGTATTAAGTGACACAAGCTAATGAGGATGTAATTTTTTAGCTACTTCAAGTACATTTTCAAGTTTTTGAGGTAATGGAGTGTTATATGGATTATAATGGATAGAAATGTGCATCTATTGAGAAGTTTGACTTGGAGTGCCTTATCCAAAATGATTATACCTCCCATATGCTCTTATCAAGCATATATTACCATGAAATCTCAAATAACTATCATGCAATGAATCAATTACATTCCAAACCATGTGATCATAAAATTAACGTACATACAAGTTCCATGGTTAAATGGTCAAGGAAAAGTGTCAGCATCCATACAACCATGAAAATACTAGCCTTGAAAACTACCCTATGGAGTGCCCTTGATGTGTTGATCATCACTAAGGCCCTATTATGACCCCATTATTTGATACATTATATGACTATATAAATATTACTTTAGCAAGTATAATTGATTATAAATTACATTTTATATAACTATCACAATATTGATGGACTTTGATATAGTAATTATTCAACTGTAGGTTGATGGATATGGTTATGTTTTAACTCTACATTAAATGATATGTTAACTATTGGTGTATTTAATGTTTTATCATAGTTATGTATTATATTATTGATTGGAATTAATTGATTTTTTAGGTGATACTAATGTTATATCTAGTGGTTTCATGTTCCCATCATGTATTATGTTGGGTGGTGATTTTTGATAACTGGGACAATGAGTGATTCTATGAGCAGTCAGATGAGTTTTGATAGGTATAACTTTAGTTTCAATTCTATATCCATTATAAAAGTTGTGTCATTTTATATTTTATAATTTTATGTCTTATTTTTCCATTGTGCCTTAAGTTGAACTATGAAATTTAATGTTGTATGTTATGCTTACATCATGGTTGCCTTTATATACTTCAATCTATGTTACATGTTTGATCTAATTTCTAGTGTGGTTCTTATTGGTTTAATGTAACCCCATCCCACCTCATCTCTCTCTCTCTCTCTCTCTCTCTCTCTCTCTCTCTCTCTCTCTCTCTCTCTCTCTCTCTCTCTCTCTCTCTCTCAAATTCATCATCCCATGACCCTACCTTGGTTTAACTAGTCAGCATGGTGACTCAGATTTACTTTTTAGGCTTGAATAGACCACATGTGGACTATTATGTTGTTTGGGTTGGAAAGGAGTATGACTCAACCCATGTTAATTAGATTTAAATTATTATTAGGTGGATTTTTCTATATTTGTGCATTGATTATAGTTGGTATATTTTAATGTATTTAGGAAGTGGTTATATTTTTTTATCTATCCAAAGAATTGAATGTGTGGAATTGAATGAGGTATATGAGACCCATGATTGTATAGGTGGACAAAAGTTGGAGAGAGGGAAGGAAGTGGGAGGAGGATGCATTATGGGAGAGGGGAGGAATTGGAGATGCCTTACCAATACATTATAGGCTACTCACACTCTTACTGTATGGACCCTATTTTAAATGATGAGTTCTCTTTTAATTTTTATCTTGATCTTCAACATGTAATCTACAAGTAAGCTAGTTATTGAATTTTTGAATCTAGTTTTAAAGATTTTAAGGAACAGGATAAGTATGGAGATGATACATACTCAAAATGAAGTAATGAGACTACAAGATGATAATTTAACCCCATGGAAAAAAAATTCCTCTTTTATTTGAATAAAATTGTAGTTAATACCCTATTGTGCATTTACTCAGTATAGATAACTTTATTTATGTATGTAAAACTTTCCTCCCCATGTATTTTCTATATGTGGCATTTTGTGTGATTCTTATTTGGAAGAAAAAGGTTTTCCTAAAATATAATTGGGGTTTATTTATTTCTTCCCTTTTATTTCATATAATATATTATATACTTGATACTCCCCTTTATCTAATATGAATAGTTCAATTTTGCATGCAAACTAGTCACTTATCATGTACAAGACATTTTGTTTGATTCTCATTGGGTTATAAGGGTTAAAATGGTCATTGGGGTTTGTTTTGGTTATAAAGTGAACTATTACCTTCATGTTGAAATAGATGAATGTTTAAATGCTAAGGATATTATATGGTTTTATAAATTCAACTTTTTCTTGTGTAGGGATTGTGGGGTGAAGCCCTGTAAATTTTGCTTAAATCTAAAGTAGTGTTTTGATTAATTTTAAATAATTGGTTTGAGCATAGTATATAAATTTTTGGAATGGATTAGACTTTTAGATAATCTATTGGTTTAATAATTTATTAAATTTTGTAATCAACTATAACAGTTTTCTAGTTGACCTTGATTTAATGATTTTGAGGTTCATTATGAAGTTGTAGGACCTCATGATGAACCCATACGTCATTATATAGATTTAGTCACATATTTTAATTATTATTTAGGATTTTTTTAATGGGTTGACTTCTTTTTTGTCTATTTTTGAAATTGTGTGAAATTGATGTAAGTCAGAAGTTTGATATGTAAGGTAAATAATAACCACTTATAAAATATTCCTTGTTTTCCTTAATTCCAAAAGTCACATTTTAATGGCCATGGATTTTAAATTGGCATTACAATTTCCTTTGTGAATCTAGTTATTTGGTTGGGTATGATGTGGTTGATTTGTGTTATGTTAGATGTGTATCCTCATCATCCAGTACCACTATTTGTTGATGTTATTATTTATTTTATTGATAACTATTTGTTATTGAAATATTAAGTTATTTGAATTTATTTAATGAATGAATTTTATAATTATGGAGTTATTTGTATGAAGTATGGATGGGTAGTTGGTAAAATCTGATGGCTAAGCCTGCACTTGGAAAATTTCTAAGGCAACAATGTTTGTGATGGAATCAGATTTAAAAGCCTAAATCCTTCTCCATGTCTTTCAAAACCCTACCTAATGATGGATTATCCACACTACCCAATCTAAAGGATTGCCTATTTCATGTTAATTTTCTATTTCATCTTTTGATGAAGTATCTATTGGTTAATTGTTTGTTTTAAATATTTTTAACTTTTGTGTTGAGTCATTTAATGGCTTAGAAAATATAGACTTGATCTGAATCTCTTCCTAGTACCAGTTGCCAAAACCCACTATCCACCTAATAGATAGGGTGGTAAGGGCCACTGATGGTTGGGATCATAGGGTTGGTGTGGATGGCCTTGTTTTATCATGCTCATGTGCTTTAGATATTCTTAGATGATCTTAATGATAGGCATAATGAAACCCACTAACCATTATTGTATAAGTTACTTTATATGTTTCATTTTTATCATTATTGTTATTAGGGTTTTCATGTTGTAAGAATAACACATGATGTTGTAACTAGTTATAGTTATTAGATTTGATTAGTTTTACCTTGTAAATTTATATGTTATCTTATTGAATCTTGGCAAAGGCCTTAACCTACAAATGGTTTTAATGTTGTATATATTTGATTGACATATGGTATTGAAATGAAGTTCTTTGATGTCTTTCTATCTTGAGTTGCAAGCTATGGTATGCTTGTTATTACTCTTACATTTATGTTTTATGGTCTTGTTGTTATCTTATTATAGTTCTTAAGAATATTACAATCATGATTAATGACTTATGAAGATTCTTGTTCATGTTAAGTTCATAATTATACATTATCTAAATTGGTATAATGGCTAAAAATAGAATATATTGATGTAAAACTAATCTTCTTTTTATCTACATTATGTGAAAGACATTTATATGAAGTATAAAGAATGGAAAAACTGGCTACAATTCCTTTTAGTTCTTATTTTCAATTTGATATAAAATTGTATATATTTGTATGAGGTATGTAATCTCATTGGTAAGTAGTATGTTGATGATATAATAAAATATAACTGATTATCAACCTCTTTTACTCTTACTAGAAATGCATAAAATTTCTAAGTTTAAAACTAGTTTAGAGTATGCCTAATTTACTATGATGTTATGTTTAATTTCTAAAGTTTTCTTTATCTTGTAAGAGAATGTATAGATCCTTGTATCTAGTATTTTAGTGGGATAACATTAATGCTTGCCTTAAGTTTTCCATATACTGTTAGTGACTCATATATATTACAATGTATTTTGCTTATTCTTGTTGGAAGTAATTTTGAGGGATTAGCCAAATATATATGCAAATAAAGGTTTCTTGAGTGAATTTTTAGTTTTGGGAAATAAATTAAGTTAGGTGTAACTTATGGTGTTGGTTAATGAAATATAAATAGGAATAATGATTGTATTCATTAATGACTCTCATATTGTGGTTGACCTTAGTGTTGAATACTCTCTTAAGGAAGGGATTTGGAAAATTTGCTTCCTATAAGTATAACATTGGCTACACTCTTATTTGATGTATGGATAGAATTTATATAGACTAAAGTGACTTAGCATATTATTAAGTTATTATTGATTCTACTATAGATATACAAATCATCTTGATGTATGTTAGTATACTTTACAATGAGGTTCAGCCACCCATTTTAATTGCAATATGATTTAAATTTTAAAGCACATAGTAGTTTGAAAAATTATGTTATTATGTTAAATAGTGGTTGAATTATTTAAAACATAGTGAAATTATTGGATAATTAATTAGATATAATTATATGCACTTAGATGTAGTATACCCATTTATATCAACACATTCTCTATATTTAATTTTACACACTAAATTTTATATATTGATATGACCTCTTTTTGTATAAAGAAAACTATGGGCTATCTACAATACCTCATCTTGTACAACTAGTTTGAGTATAATATGTTATCAATACTCTTTAAATAGATAGAGGGTTTTAATGTTTAAATGAATTGATAACCAGCTTGGGATTATATGATTATAGAACTATTTTAAGTTATAGGGCCTTAAGGAGTAAGTCCAATTTAATGTATACTTAAATTAACCATGGATGACTTATGAATTTTAAAATTAAAAAGGCAATGGTGTGGTGATCCTTGAGCCAAAGAGGTGGTTAATTACCCTCAGTTAGTAGCATTGCTTTAGTTGCCCATAATTCTCTAATTCTACTCAATTAATAATAATGTGTTATTTTATGGACAATAATGATTACTATAGAATAATCATTGGATCCTAGTGTTAATCCACATGTGATTTACTCAACTTGTTACTTTCTATATTTATGATTGAAATTCAGGTAGTATACATGATCATTTATGTTAGATTCAAAACTTAGTTCTTATCTCATAGACATGTTACAACTAAAATGGTAACATAGGGTACATAAAGTTGTCTATTTCCAATTTTATTAATAAGAAACCATTTAACCACCCATTAGGTAGAATAGAATGCTATTGAGGAGAATGAGATACCTAGCTAGAGTTAAGGACCCATAAATGGTCCTATGCAAAAGGTTAGTGCCATGTATGGAGCTTCAGAATTATTAATGTACTTGTACATTGATACACTTCAAAATTCATAGTTTTTATTATGGGAAATCTTTTTCCTCATACAATCCTTTGTAAGTATTTAACCCTAGTTAAATATATGAGTTCACCTCCTTTGGTTCTGGGTGCACATACATGATTACATTGAATGAACATTATTTACATCAAAAAGTGAAGTACTATGGCCTACACATAGTCCTTAACATACTTTGATAATGAAAATCCATTTTTTTGGGTTGTTTTATCTGGTATCAAAGTAGTGTTATAGTTTAGGGAACTTTAGGAATGAACATTTTTAAGTCTAAAATCTACCAAATTATTATATTTTAACTTCTTAGGATGGTTAGGATGAGGTCAAATGATATCAACATCCATAATAATCATATTTAATGTTAACCAAGTTAGAGGTAGAGGTAGAGGCCAAAGTAAGGGTCATGGTGCCAATAACCCCACTTGGAATGGATATGAACTACCCATTAACAATACTAATAGAAATAATGAAATCTTGGATGTTGATGTAGTTAGTAGAAACCCAACTAAAAAGAATTAAGAAGTCCTTGGTGGGATTTTGATAGCCTTTAATGATATTCAATTAAATATTGATATCCAAGAATGTAGGTTGAATAACCTTAAAGGTGTATCTGATGAGGAAGTGCATAGATTAAAGATACGCCTGGTAGAAGAACCAATAAACCAAGAGATGAATTTGACCATGGTTGACCCAATCATTAAGAAATTGAAGAAATTTTTTCCACCTACCTTTTTTAGAAAATAATCTAGTGATGTAGTTGATGCATGATTGGTTCACCTATAAAATATTTTAATTTACCTAACATGTCATCCAATGTGAAAGCAAGGGTGGTAACTTACCATTTAGTTGGATTTTAATCCTTGTGGTAGAATCACCTCTATATTATATAGGGATACCAACCAATGCATCTTACATGGATGGTCTTTGAAATGTAGTTTTAGAAAAGGTATCTAAATGCTAACTAAAAAGAATAGAAAATAACTAATTTTCAATTCTTAAAATAGGAAAACATGATTATTTATAAATATGAAAACAAATTATTAAGTCTAATATGTCATGTGAATTACATACATGATGAGGAGACAAAAATCACCAAATTTAAACTTGGGATTAAAGAGATATTAATGCATGATGTCAATATGATAAATTTGAAGACCTTGGTAGCTACCATTGGGTTAGTTTATCAGGAAAAAGAGAAAGAGAAGTCTCATCAAAAGGTGATACAAGATTTCAAGTTTAATAGGCTATAATCTAAGGCCAAAAATATCTCTCTTGTATATAGTAACTTCAAAAAAATGGACCAAAATCATATATTTATTAGAAATAACAAGATCTTTAACAAGGTTTCAAACCATACAAGAATCTTTAAGTCACAAAGTTCATCAAAGTCAAGGTCTTTTTGGAAGGAACAACCCAAAAATAATTAACAAAGACCAGCCACATGTGCAAATAATATTACAATAGAACTATCAAGTTTTTTTGCATGCTAGGAATGTGGTTATAAACACTATAGAAAGGATTTCCCCAAGATGAAATTGGGTTAATCAACCAATCATAAGGTGTATATAGTAGTAGATGATCATAATGTTGATTTGAAGGATACTTGATAGAGACCAAAGGTACTATTAATGGTTTTCCTATATCTAATCTTATTGACTCAAGTGTAATCAACATTTTTATATCTCTTAATGTTTTAAAATAATATAATATTGAAAGTATAATGATAAGATCAGGTTGGGAGGTTGAGTTCACTACTGGAAAAAGGTTACCTATTCATGAATGCTTGAAACAAGCTAAATATGACCTTGGTGTCTTCAAAACCAAGGTAAATATATTTTTAGTAACTTTGGGGTCATATGATCTCATTTTTAGAATGAATTAGCTACAAACTCACCAAATAATGCTTGATTATGTTGGTAAAAGGGTACAGTGTATTGATGACCTTGGGAGGATTGTAAAAATGCAAGGTATTTAAAGGCCTAAAAAATGAAAGACACTTTTACCTTGTAGTTAAAAAGGGATATTAGGAAAGGTTTTAAACTTTATGTGGTTTAGCTACAAGAGTTACCTAAAGATAAGGAACTATCTTGCCCATTTTTTTCCTATTCTAAAAGAGTTTAAGGATGGGTTTCCTAAAAATCTATTGGGGTTACCATCTAAGTGTGAATTTGACTTCATAATTGAAATTATGATGGGATATGCTCCTGTATCTAAGGATACTTATTACATGAATATGGATGAATTGTAGGAATTAAAGGTATAGCTACAAGAACTTTTGGATAGTGGATGCATCAAATTGAATGTGTCTCCTTAGGGTGCTTCAATTGTCTATGTTAAGGAGAAAGATGGAACCTTAAGGTTATGTCTTGATTACCACCTACTCAACAAGGTAATGATAAAAATTCAATATCCCTTACCAAGGATAGATGATTTTTTTGATAAATGAAAGGTGCAGCCATTTTATTAAAAAATGATTTAAGATCAAGCTACCATCAACTAAAGATCAAAGAAGAGGATATCCATAAAATAACTTTTCAAACTTGGTATGGACACTATGAGTTCAATGTGTTTCCATCTGGGATAACTAATGGTCTAAAAACATTTATGAACCTAATGAACAACATGTTCCAAGACTTTTTGGACAAATTTGTGTTAGTGTTCTTAGATGATATTCTTATTTACCCTAAAAGTGAAGTTGAACATGATCAACACCTTTGTCTAGTCTTACAAAGGATGAGACAACATAAAATATACAAAATCACTCCAAGTATGATTTTTATGAATCATAAATACACTAATTGGGACATATAATTTTGAAGGATGACATTGTTGTAGACCCAACAATGATAAAAGCCATTTAAGATTGGCCTACTCCAACTAATGTGCATGAAGTGCACAACTTCATGGGCTTGGTTAATTATTACCAAAGGTTTATCATTTTTTTTTCTAGTGTGGCACATCCTATCACTTTTTTGTAGTGTAAGGGAAATAAATATGTGTGGATGCCTCAATGTGAGGAGGCTTTCACAAAACTAAAAGTGTTTCTAACAACAATACATATACTTATTATTTTTAATCTGAATGGAAATTTTGAGGTGTGGGTTGATGCTTCTAAGGAAGTTTGTGGAATAATTTTGACTCAAGATGGTAAAGTTATGGTTTATGAGTCATCTAAGCTCAAAGAACATGAGAATAACTATGTAATGCACGACATGGATATTTTTACCATTGTCCATGCTCTAAAACAATGGAAACACTGTCTATTAAGAAAGCCTTTTAAGGTGAAATCTAATCACCATAGCCTCGAATATTTGTTTTCCTAAGATGACTCAAATGCATACCAATTAAGATAGATGGAATTTCTAAGTATTTTTTACATGGACATATCTTATGTCAAAGGCAAGCAATATCATGTTGATGGTGTGCTCAATCGATGCATATACGTTGTTACCTTATCTATACTACAAGGAAATTTCATAAATGTTGTGCTAAAACAACTTATTGATGAATTTTTCCAAGAAGTAAGAGTAGTTTTGGCTAAAAATCCTTTAGAAATGAAATTTATTGACTTCTCTATTAAATAAGATCACCTTATAATGCACAAGCATATATTTTTGTACCCAAGTGAGGAGACTTGTAAAATTCTATGTTGAAATAAGTGCATACAAAAACTCACTACACTCATCTTGGTGTCACAAAAATGACACATGAGCTGAAAGGACTTTATTTTTGGCATGGTATGAAGTGTGATGTCAATGATTTTATGGAAAGATGCTCTAAATTCCAACATGTTAAGGATGATTATTGCCACCCTGGAGGGTTGTTGTATCCTCATTATATTAAAAAAGGCAAGTGGGCTATAATCTCACTTGAGTTTATTATAGGGATAGCTAAATCATGCAAAAAATATGACACCATTATTGTAGTAATTAATAAGCTACCAAAGTTGGCCAATTCATTATTGGAAATTTAATGGATGATGTTTTTATGTTTCTATAATGTTTCATAAAAGAGGTGGTTAGATTACATGTTATACTAGAAGTAATTATCTCAGATTGAGATTAGTTATTTACATCAAGGACCTGGTGAACTTTAACCATGACATTTGGAACATGATTAAACTTTAGTTATTATTAACACCTGGAAATGGATGGTCAAATAGAAAGACTCAAACATGTGGTTGAAAATATGTTGTGAATGTATGCCATGGATAAATAGACCAAATGGGAAGATTATTTGCATTTGGTTAAATTTGATTATAATAATTCCTATCATTCTATAATAAAAATGGTGCCTTTTGAAGTCTATATGGGTAAAAATGAAGAACCCCAGTTGGCTGAGATAGTTTTAAAAATAGAGCTATTGTTGGCCCTAATATATTTATAGACTATGATAAATAGATGGAACTAGTATGCCAAAATCTTAAAGTTGCATTTAACTGGAAAAAGAGTTATGCTAATAAAAAAGCATGCCACATGAATTCAAAATTGGTGATAATTTTTTTACATGTTAGATCATATGAGAGTTTGATCAAATTAAAAAAATCTTCCAATCTATATTTAGATTTTGATAGACCTTTTGATACTATGGAGAAGATTAGTCATATTTCCTATCATTTGGCTCTTCATCCTTCCCTATCCAGGATTCATGATGTATTTCATGTTGTTTTATTAAGAAAATACATACCTAATCTCTCTCATGTCTTAGATTGGAAACACATAAAGGTCATGAAAGAGGAAAAGATGGAGTTAGAACTAGTGATAATCCTAGACCATCACAACATTAAGTTAAAAAATAGGGATATATAACAATTTTTGGTAACGGGCACCATTGAGTGAAATAAGTGTTACTTGGGAAGATGCACATATTTTTAGGAAACATTATTCCTATCTATTTGATTAGTCACTAGGATGGCTCCCTTTTAAGGAGGGGAGGATGTTATGAATCCACCATTCGATAAATTATATGACTATTTGAATATTACTATAGCATGTATAGTTGATTCTACATTATATTTTATCTATCATAGTACTTATGGACTTTGATATAGTAATTATTCAGCTACAAATTGATGGATATGGTTATGTTTTAATTATGTAGTAAATGATATGTTAACTAGTGTATTTAATGTTTTATTATAGTTCTATTTTATATTAGTGATTGGTTTTAATTTATTATTCAGGTGTTGTTGATGTTATATTTAGTGGTTGCGCGTACCCATCATGAGATAGGATGGTTGGTGATTTTTGACAACCATGAAGATGAGTGATTCTATGAGTATTCAAATGATTTCTAATAGGTATAATTTTAATTTTGTTTCTAAATACATTATAAAAGTTATGTCATTTTATGTTTTATGATTTTATGTATTTTTTTTTCCTTCATGCCTTAATTTGAACTATCAACTTTAATGTTTTATGGTGTGATTATGTCATGGCTACCTTCCATACTTCACTATATATTACATATTTTATTTTATTTCTAGTGTGGTTTTGATTGGTTTAATGTAACCCCATCCCACTTAATTTATCCTAACCTTCTCTCTCTCTCTCTCTCTCTCTCTCTCTCTCTCTCTCTCTCTCTCTCTCTCTCCTTCAGTTCACCATCCCATGACCCTATCTTAGATAAACTAGTCAACATGGTGACTAGGATTTACTTGTGGGCTTGAATAGACCCCATGAACCCATGTGGACTATTATGTTGTTTTAATTGGAAAGGAGTGTGGCTTAACCAATGCTAATTTTATTTTAAATATTAATTGATGTATTTTTATATATTTATCCACTAATTGTACTTGGTATGTTTTAATGTTTTTGGGAAGTGGTTGGTAGTTTTGGTTTTCTCTCTCCATAGAATTAAATGTGGGGAATTAAATGAGGTATGGGTGACCAATGATTAGGTAGGTGGATGAAAAATGGAAAGAGGGAAGGAAGTGGGAGGATGAAACATTTTGGGAGAATGCATTATGGGAGAGCACGGTGGAATTGGATATGTATTACCAATACCCTACAAGCTACTTGGTCTCTTACTACGTAAACCCTATTTTAAATGATAATTTCTCTTTCCATTTTTACTCGATATTCAACCTAAAATCTACAAGTAAATTAGTTATTAAAAATTTTAAGCTAGTTTTATATATTCTGAGGAATGAGACAAGCATGGAGATGCTACATACTCAGCATGAAGTTGTGAGACTTTAGGTTGAGCATAAAGTGCCATGGAAATAATTTTTACTCTTTTACTTGCATGAAATAATAGTTAATACTCTATTATGTATTTAATAAATATAGACAACTTTGTTTATGTATGAAAAACATGGTTGCCTCCCTTGTATTTTTTGTATATGGCATTTTAAGTGATTTTTGTTTGGAAGAAAAGGGGTTTCCTAAAATAAAATTGGGGTTTAGTTATTTCTTCCCTTTTATTACATATTATATATTATATACTTATTTCACCCCTTTATATGGTATGAATAGTTTGATTTTTCATGAAAATCAGTTGCTTATCCTATATAAGACATTTTGTTTAATTCTTATTAGGTTATTATAACAACCTTGATGGGTTTAACATACATAACATGATTTTTTTAATTAAACATGTATTATAAATATATTATACCATGAGAATCTAAGTAGTGATCATACAAAATACTATACATGTGATAATTATAAATAAGCACGTGACATATAATAGTCATTGATCACTATCAACATATGAAACACATCATAATCTTAACATAAAAAGTAATTACAAATAGTTAGCCACTACTGGTACAATACATAAACACTACTATCAATCCACAGTAAGTAGGTAATTAAAACTCTTCATGATAACATTTATAATAATAAATACAACATAATGCAATGAACATAAATAAGATAAATGTCTCCTAGGAGTATTGGTTCCATAGACTCTCCAATATCTGTGGAAATATCAAGTGTCATCTTAATAGTAGTACTACTATGGGGAGGGAGAGCATCATTCAAGCACTTTTCCACACTAAACATAGACCAAAAATCCCATAAACAAATCCCATCAATAAATGGCCCTCCCTTCACATAAGAGTAGATAGTGATGGCGTGAGAATCCATAGAAATAATCAAGTACCTATGTGTTGTATGATTTCTAAAACTAGACATGTAGTGTATCATAGAAAACCCATTATATTACAAGATATCGCATAAACATTTAAATCATACTTAAAAAATGATAATGTCTCACTAAACATAATTTGGTCAAAAATTTAAAGAATAATAAATAATAGAGATCTATATATCAATAAAATTCATACACACCACTTGGTTGGATTGCCTTCATCTAGTAATGTGATACTAGTAAGTTAGTAAATTCCATCTCATTCCTTACTTAGTATCAACAATGCTAGATTGGTCAAACATAATTTAACCACAAGATTCATATAATTTACATCTTACTAGCAATCATATCACAAAACATGCTAAACATAAGAGTAATCAAATCATAGATTTATTCCATCAAATATATGAATGAATCTTACATTATCATCTATCCCATACTAAAAATAATGACTATAGTTTATACCACCTAGGTAAAATACACATTTAATTGTAGATTCTAACTACCACAATTAGTTTCCAAACATACTACACCTTATGATAACCCATATTACCATAGTCTAGTGTTTCTAAACGTAACTACTAAGTAATGAAACTAGTCTAGTAAATTAGTCATAAATACATTAAAAACATATTTTCTATTCAAGCAACCAAATATACCAAAACAAGTTCTAATTCATATAAAACATAGAATACTCCATTTTAGCATTTTTATACTCTCAGGTGTTGTATGCACACATAACTAAGATTCTATTTTATAGGAATCTATAATATAGTTTGAATCTACTATTGAATCATAATTATTGGTACACATATTTATATACATGTATACACTATTCATATAAATAACCAACACACATACATTTAATCCATCAAACATATGAATGTATCTAAGCATATCAGTTATAGTTTATACCACTTGGGTATAACATTAATTTATAATATAGTTTTAACTTAAATATTCTCTATGACATCCCATAATATCATAGCTTATGACACATGAACACATAACTCAATTATGAACCACCGGTCTTATAATTCCAAGAATAAAATAACATATATTCATAAATAATAACCAAGTA
Source organism: Torreya grandis (assembly GCA_037957365.1). Taxonomy (NCBI): domain Eukaryota; kingdom Viridiplantae; phylum Streptophyta; class Pinopsida; order Cupressales; family Taxaceae; genus Torreya; species Torreya grandis. Next base: position 59,711 of record JARHVA010004342.1, read on the forward strand.
AATATATATTATACCACCTAAGTATACTATACATTTAAATTTCATACTAGCATTCAAAGGAAACACAACTTACAGGCACACATTACGATACATTATTATAAGCTAAATATGTCTAAACACATGTACATAATATACTCACAATATGTACTCCACATAATTATTCATTATTGTATGTAAATATATTTCAACAACTTAGTCATGATATTCTAAGTTATTCCATAATCTTTTCATTTTAACAACTTAAATCCTTTGTTAGGTGACTATTTTCACATAGTTATAGCTTCAATCCCATAGACACGTTATGACTTATTTCAACTATATATTTAATTATAGGTATAGTCCCTATATATTATTACTTGTACATGTACCATATGTAATTACTCAAATGATATGAAAATATAATACCAATGTTTATTTATAATTTTTAATCAAGAACTCCCTATAGTCATTTATAACTCTAGTTAAGGATCTCAAATCACATAGCTTATCCCAAGATAATGAAGACCTATGTTGAGATATGAATATGCTTCTATATTTAAATGTTAGGTTAGGAGCCTAAAACTTAATTAACATATTTTATCAACTCTCACTTGTCATGAACAATTCTTATAAGTTATACTCTCCCATATTCATAGATTATTAAGATATCAATGTTTCTTGTAAATATAAATATATTCAACAATATACATACAACTATTGTTCAAAGGTGTCAATGAATCATAATATTAGCTATACATTAAATGAATATAATTCTTATTAACAATATATGTCAAATCATATGATCAAGATCCTCTACATTAATGTTTTTATACACACAATACATAAATCTTTATTATACATAGTTTTATAGTTTATAATCACTCATGAAACTATAGTTAGAGGGACACACCCCTTCATTCAAGTATAAGATAATAGGCACAAATATTCCTATGTTTTTTAAAGCATAACAATTAATCCCAAGCATATCATAAGCTATCAAAAGATAATGAAAGACTAAATTGAGTTATTTATGCTCCACATGACTTATTAAAAGCTATTTTAGGATTTTGATAAACTATAATTGCATATAAATATGTATAATCTTTTATATTTATAGGTAAGGTTTTTTTGAGGTTTTGAATAGTCATTTTACTAATTAGATTGACTATCATTTACAATTCTCATTGCTTTCTAAAATATTAACAAACAACTCTCCTAGTCAATCTAAAGTTATATAGTTTCTTTGTCAAACTTATCATTTGACAATGGATACAAAACATTATTATATTTTTTTTAGCATAAATCTTCATCTTACTATAAGATCAATTCCATTTGTCGCTATTGTAAAAATCCCATTCGTATTTTTATATGTACTCATGTACAATTTTTTTCATAGGGATACACATCCTAAAGTAAATTTATATCTTTATACCATTTTTTTGACTTAATATTATTCAAGATATTAATTATACCAATTAGTTATTTAGACATAGAAACATAACAATTCTTATTGTATAAAATGGCTTGTTTTTACTAAACTAGGTCCCTAAAATAAGTGATTTAACTTTCTAGTAATATGATGGAAGTTTCCATTTATATATTTACTTGAGAAAATATGGAAATACAAATTCCCTAGCTTATATACATGGACATTAAAATTATATATATTCAACATGCCAATTACCACTATAAATATTTAACATAGATTATTCAAATAGTATGTGGTGATTTTTAAATTTATATTATTCATGTGACATCATAGATTTGATATATAAGATAAGAAATTTATTCATTTTGACTTAAGATTGAGCTCGACCTCTTAAATGTATTCATAATGTTAAATACCATAGTTCAAAGCAATTTTTATCATTTATATTTAGATGGGTGACTATATTTATATATACATGGTCTATCTTATATGCTATATTATTCCACCATCTAAATCACCCTATTACCTACTTGGGATATTAATATAGGTTATTGGTTTTGCCAAACTAAAATACTGTGACACAGACTAGGTTAATTCTTACCCAAATTTCCAAACTACCATATGTATACATACTAATAAGACATTTATTGTAGACAATTCATTGTGATAAACATATGTATACATGTCATATATAAATGGATTTTAATTTGATAATTTTGTATTTAACTATGTAATTGTATATTACTTGTTTGGGAATCTCCCTATATAAATTATATTGAAGCCTATTCAAATGAATGATTAAATTATGGATTGGTATGAATCACCCTATTCAACATGTCAACAAAATACAACTTTTTATAAATTTGACTTGGGTAGTATAATACACTCCTTAAATATATTGTAGATATTTTTATTTTATCAAGGTCAAGCAAGTAATTATATTGTTGTTATCCTATAAACACAAATACATATACTTATTTGTTTAAGATTTGTCATCTATATAGGCAAGATGGGAGTAGGTCAAAGTTTAAATATGGTTGACAAAATTTATATAAGTTACTCAAATTAACTAGGATGCTAGGATCAATATTCTTGCCAAAATTTAATTCCACAATAAATAAGTTATTTCACATAGAAATTTAAAGGTTTTGGCACAAGCATAAGTGCATACCTGGTAGCCCATTGGTGGTGTATTTTGTGTTCATTATTTCTTCCTCTCAATGCCTCTTTCCTTTTGTTTTATGCCCTTTTTATGGTCTTTCCAATTTTATCTCAAAATACTTATGATCTCACTTGATAAGTAGGTATAATCTTTCCTTATAATATATATATATATATATATATATATATATATATATATATATATATTCTTTTATTTTTTATGTATTTATTTCTTTAGTTTTTCTTAATTTTTGTCCTTTCATTTATTTCTATTTTATTTATTTATTTCTATTTTTTACCCTTAAATAGTAATTTTTAACTTTTATTTATTTTAACATAAATTATAGAAAATCTAGTAAATTCACTAATTTAATTAGAATCTCAAATACCAAAATGGTTTAACGATAAGTTCATTAATCATTAACTTTAAATTTGCACTGATTACATAAATTTATATAGATTTAACAGTCACACACACAAATCATGAAAGATGAATTCCAAATAATCATTTAAACTATGCTAGAAAACCAAGTGTAAGTAACTATATAATGAAATTAGCATCCAAAACATACTATAATAACCATTATATGATGCATCTAACATGAATTACTTATATGGTGTGTATAGGGTTATAGCTGATTTATCTATCATCTTCCAACATCTTCATCTACGTCACCCTCTCTCATGATGCTCTCTCTCCATCATTCTCTAGTGAATGAGTTCTATTGAACCAACCTCACAACAAGTAGGTAGTTAAATCATAACATCGTAATAGACATACATCATAAAATATAGTTAAATTAACAAATCAACATGTTCATCATGTAAACATATACACTACAACTAACTCATAGGAAATATAAACATGTAACCTAAGAAATATCATATTATCCCATAATATCATATATCTTAAAGCTTAGTTAAAGTAACCAAATCCAAAATTTTAAACTATCAATATCTACATATAATCACTTAAATTTACTTGGCAAGGAATCAGGATGTAATATCCTCTCCCCTAAAGCTAGTCATTATCCCAAATGACTCTTATTCCTACTTAAGTTTTGAATTAAAATATTATTTAGTAACATAATAATATGGTATATAATATCAAATTAAGTAAATAAACGTGAAATTTTCCTAAAGAATTCCTCATATTTCTCCCAAATAACACTATTTGTGGGAGTATTGGTCCCATAAGACCTTGTATTATGACATATCCCTAATATGAAAATAAAGTTTGCAAGTGTCACTTACTTTGAATGGTTCTATCATGACCACTTCAAAGTTTAAAACCAATAAGAAAAGCCTATAGAATACACTACTAACCACTTTTAATACCTGAAAGGGCCCCACATATCTCAATAAAAGTTTTACTAACTTCCCAAAACCACATGAGATCATCATAAAATCCAAAAAAAATGGCCAAGGAGAGTTCTAGAAAACCTTCCAATGCCTTTGCACATCTCTCTAACCTAGAGAGTATTTTTATCATTCTAGAGATAAATATTTAGGGATCCTGGTAAGAATGAATTATATAAGTTAATAATATCACTACTCCTTGTAGATCATGATAAGTATAACATGTCAATACTATCATTACTTGACATAGCTTCTAGACAAGTATGATGATGAATAGGAACTAAAAATACTATATTTATAATGTATACCACTTTTTAAAATTAAGGAATACTCATTCCACATTATACATGCATATGGCCATATAAATGAATTAGACAAGTCCACCTATAAAATTCTAGATTCAACAAGTCCATCTATTAGATCCAAACTTAGTAACTACCAAGTTAATGTGAGGTTAAGTATGATCCACTCCTATCACTTAGTACTCACGTTCCTAACTCACCACTCTTCCCTTATGTCTCCATGACCTAATGATCTTAAAAATGTGTACAAGGTTCAATGAATCACAATTCTATACTGACAGTTCATAAAAGTAATAATATATGCTAAATAATTTTTGACGTACCAATATACATACAAGAAAAATCATAGAATAATTTTAAAATTGTATTAAGTTATAATTAGTCCAAGCATAACTAGTATCAGATTTCACAGTTTAACCTATAGCATTATATTCATATTTAAAAGAAAATAATGTTAAATTTATCATAACATACAAAGGTCAAGGATCATATCATATTTACAACTTTATAAAGGTAACAAGCAAGACAATGTCTCCTTGCTTGCACAACTAGCACACAACAAGTTAAAAGTTTATCTCAACCCTTTTAGATGACAATTATGTTATACACATCCTATTCCCTACTCATTTCTGATAAATGTACATAAATATAGTTTCAAAACATGTTTTAAGCAAATGAGAATATTATCAGTCTAATTAAAGATATATAATAACATAATAATTATAATCAACTTATAATTATTAATCTAGAACCAATATAAATACAAGGTTTTCTACTCCATGTGGTCTAATTTCACATGTTAGATAAATTAGTGACTCTAAAAAGTCACAAGTGGAAAGGAGAGAACTGACATCTCAATTACAAAACTCTTAAACACCCTCACATGGTAAAAATAAAGCACCACAACTCAAGTTACCAAATCACTACTCACTTACCAATATTGTATGAGTAGTATCATAATCTACTTCCACAAGTAAAAGTAAGATTATAACCACATTGATTCATCAATCCATCCAATTCTACAACTTCTATCCTAAAAAGAATTAGGAGACAATATTCCATGAATTCCAAGTAATATGGTATAAAACAACATAAAAAAAATAAGTTTCCATTTAAGGGAAACATTAAGTCAACATCATGAAAATATGCATCCTCTCAGTGGGCTTATAATGTGGTCAAAGGAAAGTGAGAGAATAACAACTCGTCTCTATGCTAGCTATGAGATATGACACTTTTCCCTAATTCACATAACATATGGGTGCCAATCCAAAAACAAAATCCTAACATAAATGAATTCTCAACCAATACATTAACACTTTATTACAAGAAAATTCCCACCACACTAGGTGGTACCAAACTAAAAATGGTCTTATAAAACTAACTAATCCTAGGATTAATGTATATAAGTCACAAAAATTGAATTACATATACTTAAGTGAGAAGCATCTTATGCTCTTAAATACTCACAACACAAAACATAAATGACATAGATAACTTGATTACTAAGCAAAGATGTAATCACTCTTGAGGTGTTTGATCTATGTGATCAAAATATGGTAGGAATTTATTTTCACAAATTATGAACTATGATATGCACTTGCCTACCCAAACACCTTACACAACAAACAAAACCATCAATACATTCTATAAACTAACCCTTTAAAAATTCTAAGAGGGTAAAGGTGTTCCTAAGGTACATACTAAATGTACCACACATATTTCACTATTATTATTTTTGATAAATATAAGGATACAAAAATTCTAATGGACTCATTAGGTCCTAGAGTTCGAGCCACAACTCTGATACCACATGTAAATACTCCACTAGGTTTAACATAAATAACATGATTTTTTTAAATTAAACACATATATTATAAATATATTACACCATGAGAATATAAGTGGTGATCATACACAATACTCTAAATGTGATAATTGTAAATAAACACATGACATATAATAGTCATTGATCACTATCAACATATGAAACACATCATAACACAAACAAAAAAAAAGTAATTATAAATAGCTATCCACTATTGGTACAATACACAACCACTACTATCAATCCATAGTAAATAGGTAATTAAAAATCTTCATGATAACATTTTCAATAAAAAAATACAACATAATACAATGTACATAAATAAGATGCATGGCTCCCTAGAGCATGAGTTCCCTAGACTTTTCAATATCTATGACAATCTCAAATGTCATCTCAATACTAATATTCTATGGGGAGTAAGAGAATAATCTAAGCACTTTTCCATACCAACCATGGACCAATGATCCCCTACACTAATCCCAATAGGAAATGGCCCTTCCTTCATGGATGAGTAAATAGTGATGATGCAGGAATCTAGAGAGACAAACAAGTACATGTGTGTTATATGATTTATAAAACTTCATATGAAATGTATCATATAAAACCCATTCTATTTCAAGATATAAAAAAAAACATGTAAATCATACTCATGAAATTATAATGTCTCACTAAACATACTTTAGCCAAAATTTTAAGAATAAAAAATAATATCAATCTAATTCATACACACCACTTGATTGAATTGCCTTCATTTGGAATTATGATGCTAGTAAGCCAATGAATTTTCTCTCAGTCCTTACTCAGTATCAATAATGTGATATTGTTCAAACATATTTTAACCATAAGATTCATATAATTTACATCCTCCTAGAAATAATATCATATAACATGTTAAACTTATGACTAATCAAATCATATATTTATTCTATCAAATATATGAATGAATATTACATTATTATCTATCTCATACTAGATGTTATGACTATAGTTTATACTACCTGGGTAAAATACACATTTAACTATAAATTCTAACTACCATAATTAGTTTCCAAAAATACTACACCCTATAATAACCCATATTATCATAGTCTAGTGTTTTTAAACATAACCACTAAGTAACACAACCAGTCTAATAAAGTAGTCATAAATACATGAAAACATAAATTTTTTCAAGAAACCAAATATAACAAAACAAGTTTCAATTCATATGAAATAGATAATACTCCATTTTAGCATTGTTATACTCTCAAGAGTTGTATGCATGCATAACTAAGAATCTATTTTACATGAATCTATAATATAGTTTGAACCACCTATTAAATTATAATTAGTAGTACACACCTCTATGTACATATATATGCTATTCATAGAAATAACCAACACACATACATTTAGTCCATCAAACATGTGAATGTTTCTAAGCATATCAATTATAGTTTATACCACCCAAGTATAACATTTATTTAGACCATAGTTCTAATTGAAGTATTCTCTATGACATCCCATAATATCATAGTTAAAATGCGTGAGCACACTAATAAATTATGAACCACCATTCTTATAATTCCAAGAATCAAATAACCTATATTCATAAATAGTAACCAAGCAAATATGAATTATACCACATGAGTATACCCTATGTTTAAACTTCATACTAGCATTTGAAAGAAACACAACTTATAGGGACATATCACAATGCATTGTTATATGCTAAATATGTCTAAAGACCTATACATAATATACTCATAATATGTACTCCACATAATTATTCATTATTGTATGTAGATATATTTCAATAGATCTATCATGTTGTTCTTAGTTATTCCATAATATTTTCATTTTAACAACTTAATTCCTTTTATACATGACTATTTTCACATGGTTATAGCTTTGGTCCCATGGATACCTAATGACTTATTTGAACCATATATTTAATTATAGGTATAATCCCTATATATGATTACTTTTAGATGCACCATATGTAAGTACATAAATGATATGAAAATACTATACTAATGTTCATTTATACTTTTTAATTAATAACTCCCTATAGTCATTTATAACCCTAATTGAGGATCTCAAATCACATAGCTTATTAAAATACAATGAAGACCTACGTTCAACTATGAATATGCTTATATCTTTAAGTTATAGGTTGCGAGCCTAGAACTTCATTGACATAGTTTATCAACTCCCAGTTCTTGTGACCAATTCTTATATGTTATACTCTCCCAATACTCATAGGTTCTTCAAATAATAATGTTGCATATAAATATAAATATGTTCAAAAATATACATATAATTATGTTTCAAATGTGTCAATGATTAATAATCTTAGTAATGCATTCAATGAATATGATTCCTATTAACAATCCATGTCAAATCATATAAACAAGATCCTCTACATTAGCATTTATATACATTTAATACATAAATCATTATTATACATAGTTATATAGTTTATAATCACCCATGAAACTATAGTTATAGGAACACACCCCTTCATTCATGTACAAGATAATAGGTATTATTATTCCTATATTATATTTACACACATCACAAGTGATCCAAAGCATATCATAAGATATCACAAGATAATGAAAGACTATGTTGAGTTATTTATGCTCCAAATGAATTATTAAAAGCTATTTTAGGATTTTGATATACTATAACTACATATAAATGCCTAAAGTATTTTATATTTACACGTAAGGTTTTTGTGAGGTTTTCAATAGTCATTTTACTGATTAGATTGACTATCATTGAAAAGTCTTATTACTTTTGGAAATATCAACAAACAATTCTCCTAGTCAATCTAAGGTTATATATTTTCTTTATGAAACTCATCATTTAGCAATGGCTACCAAATGTTCTTATATTTATTTTAGAATATTATCTTCATCTTAATCTAAGATCAATTACATTGATCACTATTGTATAAATCCTATTTGTATTTTTATATGTACTCATGTAAAATTTCTTTTATAGGCATACACATCTCAAAGTACATTTATATATTTATACCATTTTGTTGAATTAATATTATTCAAAATATTAATTATACCAATTATTTATTTAGACATTGGCTACATGACCACTAACCATAGAATGGGGATCCTTATTTCCCTATGACATTGGCATTTTTAATTCTTTTGGAAATGTCTTTATAGTTTGGAGTATAGCTGGGGCTACTAAAGCCCCACACAACATCTGGTTTGTAGAAGATAGAATGTTTATGCCTCTCTATATAGACCTATAGATTTACTGGTCGAAGAGCATGGATTAATTTTCTCACTATTGTATTTTTCTTGGTGACTTGGGTGGGCGAGGGAGTACCAACCACAACATGCCCACTTTTCTATAAACCCTTCATGGGAGGTTTGATGAGGGATATCACCCCCTAAAATCTTATCAGGAGATGATGGGATTTGGTCGAGCCCTTTCCCTTAGTCACTTGAATGGCATGGACATCAAATGAGGCATTCCCATTATTCTTCTTTGTCACCTAAATAATGGAGAGATACCATGTTTAGTGACTAATATAGCTATTAGAGGAGATCATGTTTTAACCTCACTTGGTCACTTGGATAATGGATTAATCCATTTTTCTCATGTCAATACTATAATTTTATGGTTTTTTTAAAAGATATTTATTCTATGAAAGGTTATTTTCTAGGTTTATAAGGACCCTACTTTATTTTAGCCTTCTTTTACTATTTAAAAGTGGATGAAAGAGGAGTCCACTTTTAGTTTATTTTAAAAATGTTTTGGATGTGTGGTGGTTAGGATGAAGACTCTAGTAGCAGAAGACCCTCTTCTTTGAAATGTATTCTACTTGGAAATGTCCTCACTAATGACATATAAAAGGGTGTTATCCCTATATTTGAAGCACTCTTGTGTTCTCAAGGTTATGGGATCCTTAAAACCCTTGGTTGTGGTTTTAAAGCTTGTGGATCTTAGTGGGAAGATTAGTCCACTTGTTATGACTCAACTATGTGAAAGCTATGTAGATGGCCTAGCAAGTGGAAGACCTCCTTTTCCTATTGAAAATTTGTTCTATAGTTTTCTTCTTGTTATGATTTTCCAGGTCATGGGAGCTTCAAAACTCCCTTGTTTTTCCAAGGTCATGTGTACCTTTACTTATCCAACTAATAGTTTTGGGAGCCTCAAAACTCCTTCATTATGCTTTGAATAGGTTGTGAATCTTAGAGGGAAGACAAACCCACTTGTTATAACTCTATTTTATGGAGGCTATGGAGAATACCCTAGTGGTGGAATACCTTCCTCTTTAGTGGATCTTCTAGTGTGTAGTGCCCTCAAAGAAGACATGATAAATGGGGATCATCCTTTTAGATTCACTATTTAGCAATATATTTGTGTACTATAGGTTATGAGACCTTAAAACCCTCATGTTTTCTAGTCTTACCTCAGTCATGGGATCTTTACTCCACTTTTTAAATTTTGGGAGAGCCTTTGAACTCTCTATGTTTTACTCTCAGGTTATAAGATCCTTAAAACCCCTGGCTATGGGAATCCTTAAAACTATCACATTCTCTAGTATCATCAAGGTAGTGGATACCTCTAATTCTATTGTTAAAGGTTGGTGGAGCCTTCAAAATCTCTCTACTATGATTGGTAGTTAAGGGGATCAATTACCCCCATTTTTGTACCTTAATTTGGGTCTGATTGTCAAAACCCTCACTTACCCAATTCATAACTCTGGTTTCAAAAGTGTTTTACCCTATCAAATAAAAATTAGTTGTTTAGACATATAAACATAAGAATTTTTATTGTATAATATGGCCTATTTTTTATAGACTAGGGTACTAAAATAATATATTTATCTTTCTAGTATTATGCTGGAAGTTTCCATCTATATATTTACTTGAATAAATATATAAATAAAAATTCCCCAATCTATACACATGCACATTACCATTATATATATTCAACATGCCCATTACTATTATATATATTCAAAATATATTATTCAAATAGCATATGGGAATTTTAAAATTTATATTATTCACATGACATTATCGATTTGAAATATAAGATAGGAAATTTGTTCATTTTGATTTTAGACTGAGCTTGACCTCTTAAATTTATTTACGATGTTAAATACCATAATTCAAAGTGATTTTGATCATTTATATTTAGTTGGATGACTATATTTAGATATACATGATATATCTTATATGCTATATTATGTTTCCATCCTAATTGCCTTATTACATAGTTGGAATAATCAAAGAGGTTGTTGGTTTTAAAAAAATTCAACACTACAGGACACATTGGGTCATTACTTACCCAAATAGATGAACAACCAAATGTATACATACTAACGATATGTTTATTACAGACCACTCTTTGCACTAAACATATGTATGCATGCCATATATAAATGGATTATAATTCATTAATTTTATATTTAACTATGTAGTTATATATTACTTGTTTGGAAGTTTCCCTATATAAACTAGATAAAAGCCTATTAAAATGAATGACTAAATTATGGACTAGTATTAATCACCCTATGTATCATGTCAATATAATACCATTTATTATAAAGTTGAATTTGGTAGCATGATACACTCTATAAATATATGTTAGATATTTTGATGTTATCTAGGTCAAGCATGTCATTCTATTATTATTATCCTATAAACACAAATACATGTAATTATTTATTTCATATCTATTATCTATATAAGAAATATGGGAGTAGGTTGATGTTTAAATATGGATAACAAAATATCTAGCATTTACTCAGATTAACTAGGACACCAGATTCAATATTCTTTCCAAAATTTAATTCCACAATAAATAAGTTATTTCACATAGAAATTTAAAGGTTTTGGAATAAGAATAAGAGCCTACTTAGCATCATGTTGGTTGTTACTTTTGTGTTTGTTCTTACTTCCTCTCAACACTTCTTTCTTTCTGTGTTATGCCCCTTTTTTTGGTCTTTACAATTTTCTCTTAAAATGCTTATGATCTCCCTTCATAAGTAGGCATATTCTTTATTTTAAAAATATTTTTCCTTTTTATTTTTTTATTTTCTTTTATTTTTTATTGTTTTTATGTATTTATTTATTTAGTTTTTTTAAATTTTTTTCCTTTTATTTATTTTTATTTTTATTATTTTTTCCATTTTTCCCTTTAAATGGTAATTTAAAATTTTTATTTATTTTAACATAAATTATATAAAATCTAGTAAATTCACTAATTTAATTAGCATTTCAAATGCCAAAATGGTCTAATGATAAGTCCATTAATCATTAACCTTGAATTTACACTAATTACACAAATTTAAATTTTGAAAGCATTAACAGTCACACACATAAATCATACAAGATAAATTCAAAATAACCATTTAAACTATACTAGAAAACCAAATGCAAACAACTATCTATATTAAATTAGAATCCAAAACATGCTACGCTAACCATTCTATGATGCATCTAACATGAACTACTTATGTGGTGTGTGTAGGGTTCTAGCCATTTTTTCTATCATCCCCTGACATCTTCACCTACATCACCCTCTTCAATGATGCTCTCCCTCTATCACACTCTAAGGTATGATATCTCCTACACCAACCTCACAACAAGTAGGTATTTATCTCATAACATCATGATATACATACATCACAAAATTAAGTTGAATTGACTAATCAACATGTTCATAATGTAAACACATACACTATAGCTAACTCATAGAAAATGTAAACATGTAACCTAACTAAAATCCCACTATCCCATAACAACATAATCTCAAAGCTTAGTTAAAATAACCAAATCCAAAATTTTCAACTATAAATATCCATAGATAATGACATAAGTTTTCTTCATGAGGAATCAAGATGTAACAGTTATAAGGGATCTATACGAATGCATTAGGGTTTATTTTGGTTATAGAATGAACTATTAACTTTGTGTTAAAATAGTTGTACAATCAAATTCTAAGGTTGTATGGTTTTATAAATTTCACTTTTGCCTATGTAGGGTTTGTGGGGTAAAGCCCTGGAAATTTTGCTTAAATCTAAAGTAGTGTTTTGATTACTTTTAAAACATTAGTTTGAGGATAATATAGAAATTATTGGAATAGATTAGATTTTGGGTAATCAGTCTATGTAATCATTTATTAAATTTTATAACTAGTTATAATAATTTTTTGGTTGACCTTGATTTAATGATTTTAGGTTCATTATGAGGTCATAGGACCTCATGATGAACCCATAAATCATTTTATCGATTTACCATGTCTTTTAATTGTTGTACAGGCTTCTTTTTCTAGTTTGACTTCCATTTTATCTATTTTGGAAGTCATGGGAACTTGAAGTAAGTTTTAAGTATGATATGTAAGGTAAATAATAAATAGTTATAAATTATTCCTTATTTTCCTTAATTATAGAAGTCACATTTCAATGGCTATGGCTTTTAACTTGGCATTCTAATTTCCTTTGTGAAGCTGGTTATTTGGTTGGGTACAATGTGGTTGATCTATGTTGTGTTGGCTATGTATCTATTAGTGTACTTTTTTATTTTTCCCTATTTATTAATTAGGGAAATTGTATTTCTTGTGCATACATGGAGTTTTCCTACATTTGTGGGATAGGCTAGCTTATGTGGAGGTGTGTGTCATAGATGTGTCATAAGTGTCATAAGAATGTCATAAGTAACTCCCTTGATGGGAGTTACTTATCTATTCTTAGCACCTTATCACCACCTTTCATGGAGGAGTTACAATCTATTCTTGGAGTGCCTTGTCCACCTTTTGTGGAGAAGTTACTTACGTACTCTCCTATTTGTAGTCCTCACTTTGGCCATCTCATGTTAATCAAATTTTGGTTTTCTCCATTTTCTCTTGTGTAATTTATCTTCTTGTGTTATTTTCAAATTGATTTAGCATCTATGTGGTGTGCACTTGCTTCAACTCATGTGATCACGTCTCCATTGCACTCGCATTATCCGAATTTTGGCAACAACTCCGATATGCTATCAGAGTGAGAATGGTAATCGTGTGTCTGGTTATGCTTTTAGTTCATTTTTAAATCAAGAGGAGTGGAGTTCTTTTTTTTATTTTCTAAATCTGGTCTAATATATATATATATATATATATATATATATATATATATATATATATATATCATTTTTGGTATCATTTTCTTGGGAATCCTTGGCCTTTGGGTGTCTTGGCTGTCTTCACTTCAGGGGCTGGTTCAGTAGTTAGTTTGGGCACCATTGTTGTGTGGAGCAGCAGAGGGAGGAGTAACATTCAATCCATGCCAAGTAGTAGCATCAGTCCACACTCTCTAACAGCTGACCACAGCCATATGGCATCCCAACTTTTGATGTTATTCTTCTGGCCTGCAAACCCACACACTTCTAGTCAACAGTCAACTTTGCACCACACTCTTTCCAACAAGGCATCTTAAATTTTGCTATGCCTCAGGCAGTCCTTCCAACTTCTTTTCTTGCCCAGCAAGGTGCCAAGTAGGCCGTATGGCATCCAGCACAGGTTTGCATTTTTTTTTTTTGTCTTTTCTGAGTTAAATTTTGGACTGTGTTATTTTGGCGCTCCTTCCTTACTTGGCATCCCATGTGGTGCCCCTTGGACACTTGGAAATCCTTCATTATATATATGATTCATTATTTTCAGTTAAAAATTGACTTGTAAAATAAAAATTAGTCAATTTGATTGAATATTTAGTTTTTTAGACAGTTTTGTAATTTGGGGGTTTTCATTTAAAACTTGTATCTTCACTTGTCAAAGACAAAGGGTGAGGCCCAGGTTGGTGGGAGGCCAATTCCCCATCACAAAAACCTCCTTTGGATTCCTCATTCTGTGCTGAATCCAATGAGTGGTTGGAAATCCACTTTCTCTCTCAAAATAGGCATTTTTTTAATGTTTTAGTGCTTTTTTACAGAAGCACTAGTTTACGGGAAAATTGGACCTTTAATATCTTACAAATGGTAGCTCAAATTTGGGTTCCATTTTTTGAAAGAGTGTTTATAATTAAATTCTCCATAGTATAGGCTTATTATTTGTTAAAAAAACACTATTTTATAAAGTGCCAAAATTTAGGTCTCTCAAGACGCATTTTCGATTGAGTCTGACGTCTTGTTTGTTTTAGTCTTGCATTGATTGCTCTAAGATGCATTCTCGGCTGAGTCCGATGTATTTTGAGTGTGCACTTACATATTTAAGGGGGGATCAATATTTTTGGGGGGTGTGATTGCTTTTCACAACTTTCATATCTTTGCTTTCATTCTCCTTTCTACATAAATTCACAACTTGCAATCAACACAACTTCACCTAAATTTAGCTAAAAAATGGAATCTTTTCAACTTAATCCCCTAACACCCTTCAACTATCATGAATGGAAGGTTAAAATGTGAATCATTGTTAGAAGCAAAGGGTTGTATAGGATCACCATGGGTACTGAAGTAGAAGCCAACACTGATGCTGAAAAGGTCAAGTGGTACAATCATAGTGATGAAGCCTATGGATTACTGAGCTTATCTATGTCTCTAGAACTTTTCTTCCATCTAGAATCCTCCCAAACTCCCAATGACATATAGGACACCTTAGAAAAGTTATTTGGGAAGCTTGATGAGATGAGAGGTCATGAGATCGAAAATGAACTCATAAGTCTAAGTCCTACCAACTTTGACACCCTACAAGAATTATTCACTAAGTTTAAGGCCCTTAGATTGAAATTGAAAGAATGTGGGATAGAGAAGAAAGATGATCAACTCATCCTTTCTATTCTTGCAAAGTTAGGTCCAAGCTATTCAGTCTTTGTCTCCACTTTCCATGCCATAAAAAGTGCCCTTGGCACTACATGGAAAATGCCTTCTTTGGATTCATTCATTGCCAACTTGACTAGGGAGCAAGATAAGCTAATTCAAATGGGCACAATGGAGTCTACTCAACCCCAAGCTTTGATATATAGAAATGGTAAGGATAAGACTTCAATAAAGGAGAAGAAGAAAAAGAACAAGGACCAGGAGAAGAAGAAAGAAAACAACAATCCTGCCAAAAACAACACTAAGTCTTCATCCTCCAATGCTAAACCTAAGAAGGAGAAGGTTAAGTGTGCATATTATAAAAAGATAGGGCATGATGAACACAAATGTATGAAGAAACAAATAGATCACCTAACTCATCTTCTAGAGAAGAACAACATAGGTATTCTTGAGGCCATCAAGCAGAATTCATCTACCCAAGATTCTACTAAGGCAAAAGGCAAGGGTAAGGAGAAAGAAAAGGGCAAGGCCCTTATAGCTACAATAGCTTCTATATCTTCATGGGTCATTGACTTGGGTGCTTCTCACCACATGGGCTCTTCACTAGTTGATTTTTCATCTTTAGAGCCTTGTAGCATGACTTAAATTAGTTTGGGTGGTGACACATCAGGTTTTGTTGCAAGGAGAGGGTGAGTTGAAATGGAAGGAAGAACATTCAAAAATGTTCTAAGTGTTCCTTCTCTTTCAACCAATCTCCTATCAGTGTACCAAATCACTCACATTGGTCAGGGCATGAGAGTTGAGTTTTCACCATATTCGGTGGCTATCAAGGAGTTGCATAGTGATACTGCAGTGGTAGTGGGTAAGGCAGATCACCAAGCCAAGTTATATACCTTCTCACATTTTGCACCAGATTCTTCTCCAACAGCATTGTTGACTCATTCAGATGGAGTTAACAAATTGTGGCATGAGCAGTTTGGCCACCTTAACTACCACTACCTTAAGCAACTTTGCAAAAATGACATGGTCATTGGCTTGCCTCATGTCCAATTCTCAAAAGGACTTTGCAAGGGGTGCTCCCTTGGGAAGCATCCCAAAGCAAAATTTGACAAAGGCAAAGCTTCGAGGGCTTCACAACCTTTGGAGTTAGTCCATAGTGATGTATCGAGACCCTTTCCCAAACCATCTTTCACAAGGGACAAGTACATCCTCACTTTTATTGATGATTTCTCTAGGTACACTTGGATATATTTTCTCAAATAAAAGTCTGAAGTGTTTGAAATTTTTCTAGACTTTAAGGCTCTTGTTGAGAAATAGAGTGAGAAATCCATCAAGGTTATTTGAACTGATAATGGAGGGGAGTATGTCAGCATCAGGTTTGAGTAGTTTTACACCATAGAGGGGATTGATTTATAGCACATAGTCACTTATGATCCTTCATAAAATGGGGTTGCAGAATGCAAAAATAGGTTCTTGAAAGAGATGGGTAGCTGTATGATTCACTCCAAATCCTTAGCACCATAGTACTAGGCCGAAGCCATTAATTGTGCTTGCTACATTTAAAATAGGGTTCCTCACAAAGCTTTGAAAGGGATAACACCCTTTGAATCTTGGCATAAAAGGAAACCTGATGTTGAGCACCTTAGGGTTTGTAGATCCCCAACCATGGCTTGCATTTCGAAGAAGAAATGCAAAGCTATGGAATGTTAGTCCAAGCCTTGCATCTTTATAGGATATCTAGATGGTATTAAGGGATATCACCTTCTAGATCCAGTCACTCATGAGTTATTCATCAAGAGAAGTGTCCATTTTAAGGAGAGTCTTATAGACTCAATACTTGACACTTCTTCTCCCTCATCGGATCTACTTCTTCATGATGATTCCTCGTCAGATTCAGATCAGCCATAATAGGTTCTTGAGCCAGAGACATCTTCTTCTTTGAGTTCAAATAGTGAGGACAGTGATGCAGAGTCATCCACCTCTAGTCAGTTAAAGGATGAGGAGTTATCACCTAACTCACCCACTTCTGGGCCACTTTGGGCCAGATAGACACTTGAGAGTGTTGGCACTTGGGTAGGAGATCCCACAAATGATAGACATACTAGGGGGGATTTTTAGAGATATCCACATGCTTTCTTTGCTTCAGTTTTAGATCCATAGACTTTTTGAGAGGCATCAGGGGTACCTGAGTGGGATAATGCTATGGAGGAAGAATATTCTTCCTTAATAAAAAATCACACTTGGGATTTAACTTCACTTCCTAAGGGAAGAAAGATAGTTCGATGTAGGTGGATATATCAGACCAAGTTTGCAATAAATGGGTTGGTTGATAAGTATAAGGCACGATTGGTCACCAAGGGTTTCTCACAGGTGGCAAGCATTGACTACTCAGAGACCTTTGCACCCATTACAAAGATGACTTCTATCTGACTCACCTTAGCTATTGCTACAGCACATGGTTGGGATGTGCATCAGATGGATGTGAAGAGTTCCTTTCTTCATGGAGACCTAGAGGAGGAGATCTACATGGAGCAGTCACTAGGATTTTTTAAGATTCTTCCTTAGTATGCAGACTTAGGAAATCTATCTATGGCCTCAAAAAGGCCCCTCAGGCTTGGTATGCCAAGATGGATTCCTTCCTTCTCACAGTGGGTTTCACTAGGTTCCATTCTGATTCCAATGTCTACTTCTTATGGCAAGATGATTCGCTCTTGATTTTGGTTCTATATGTTGATGACCTTTTGATCACTAGGAGTGCTTAATCAGATATTACAATAGTGAAGGCATCTCTTCAAGCTAGATTTTTCATGACAGACTTGGGTTTGTTTCACTACTTCCTTGGCATCGAGATCTCACAGTCAGATTTAGGGATTTCTCTTTCACAACCTAAGTATGCTCTTGACTGATTGGATCAGTTTCACATGGCTGATTACAAGCCATCTCTGACTCCCTTTCTGTCAGGAGTCAAGCTTGAGGTTGATTATTCTTCACCATTGGTTGATGCCACTCTATATTGATAACTTGTTGGTAGTCTCATCTACTTGACTCACACTAGGCTTGATATATCATATACAGTGGGACTTGTCTCTAGATTCATGTAATAATCTCATGAGCTACATTGGAAAGTAGCTAAGATAATCTTGCATTACATACAGGGTTCACATAGATATGGGATTCATTACAAATTTGGCATAGAGGTTGACTTGGTTGGATATACAGATTCAAACTGGGCTAGTGATTCACAGACTCGCAAGTCCACTTCTAGTTATAGTTTCTCTCTAGGTTTTGGTCCTATTAGTTGGTCTAGCAAGAAGTAGAATGCTATTGCTATATCATCCATAGAGGTAGAGTACAGAGGAGTTGTTAATGCAGTTACTGAGGCTATTTGGCTTCAGGGGATACTTTTTGAGTTTGGCATTCTTATCAGGCAGTCCACCATCATTTAATGTGAAAAATAGAGTACCATTTAGATTTGTAGGAATCCAATTTAGCACCAATGGACCAAGCACATAGAGATTCACATGCATTTCATTTAAGATCTTATTCATAGTTAGGTCATTGACTTGATATTTTTCTAGTCTTCAAAGCAGGTTACAGACATCTTCACCAAACCTTTCACTGAGAGTAAGTTCATTCATCTACGAGCTCTTCTTGGGGTGTGGTCCACATCTACAATAGCATCATCTTTAGGGGGGTCTTCTAGCCTCTTCATTTCTTTTATGTCTCTCTTTTTGGGGGGGGGGAGTTTTTTCCTATGGGTTTTCTCCTTTTCTCTATCTTATGGGAGATTGCATTTGTACATGGGTACCTCATCAAGCCTAATTGCTGGGACCTATTTTATATTTCCACACTGCCCACCTAAGATACGCTTATGGGGGGTATTATTGTAGGTTTTTATTTTTCCCTATTTATTAATTACGAAAATTGTATTTCTTGTGCATACATGGAGTTTTCCTACATTTGTGGGATAGGATAGCTTATGTGGAGGTGTGTGTCATAGATGTGTCATAGGTGTCATAAGAATGTCCCTTGATGGAAGTTACTTCTCTATTCTTATCACCTTGTCACCAACTTTCATGGAGGAGTTATAGTCTATTCTTGGGGTGCCTTGTCCACCTTTTGTGGAGAAGTTACTTACGTACTCTCCTATTTGTAGTCCTCACTTTGGCCATCTCATGTTAATCAGATTTTGATTTTCTCCATTTTGTCTTGTGCAATTTATCTTCTTGTGTTATTTTCGAATTGATTTAGCATCTATGTGGTGTGCACTTGCTTCAACTCGTGTGATCACATCTCCATTGCACTTGCATTATCTAGATTTTGGCAACAACTCCAATAGTATCCTCATCATATAGTACTAGTGTTCTAATGTTATAATTTGTTTTATTGATATTTTTTTGTTATTTAAATCTTATGTTATTTTACTTGATTTAATGATTGTGTTTTATAAAGGTGGAGTTATTCTTATGAAGTATAGATGGGTAGTTAGGCAAATCTAATGGCTAAGCCTACACTTGGAAAATTTCCAAGTAATTCATAAACATCTATGATGGAATCAAATTTAGAAGCCTAAATCATCTTCCATGACTTTCAAAACCCTACCTAATGATAGATTATCCCCACTTCTCAATCTGAAGTAATGCATGTTTCACATTATTTATTTTCTATTTCATCTTATGTAGAAGTACTTATTGGTTAATTATTTATTTTCAATCTTTTCTATTATTGTGTTGTGTCATTTAATAGATTACAAAATATAGACTTTATATGAATCCATTACTAGCAATAGTTTATTAAACTTTCCATCCAATTGATGGATGGGGTGGTAAGGTCCACTAATGGTTGGGCTCATAGGGATCATGTGGAGGGATTTATTTTGTCATGATCAAATGCTATAGATATTCTTGTATGATTGTGATGACATGCATATGAAACTTGGTATTCATTATTGTATAAGTTACTTTATATGTTTCATTTTTAGCATATTTTGTGTTAGAGTTTTCATGTTGTAATCCTAATAAATGAAGTTGTAACCAATCATAATTATTAGATCTGATTAATTTTACCTTGTAAATTTATATGTTATCCTATTGTCTCTTGGAAAAATACTTAACCTATAAATGGTGTTAATGGTCTATTCATTTTCTTGACATATGGTGTTGAAAATAAAGATCTTTAATATATTTATAGCTTGGTTTACAAGTTATGGTATGTTGGTTATTACTCTTCATTTATGTTATAGGGTCTTACTGGTATCTTATTATAGTTCTTATGAATATTAGAATCATGCTTAATGCCTTGTGAATATTTTGGTGCATGTTAAGTTATTTCATAATTATACACTATCATAATTGGTATAATGGATGAAAATAGAAATAGTAATGTATATTTTATCTTGTTATCTCCATTATGTGAAAGACACTTATATGAAGTATAAAGAGTGTAAAAACTATATGCAATTCCTTTTAGTTCTTGTATGAAATTTGATCTAAACTTGTATGGATTTGTATGAGGTATGTACTCTTATTGGTAAGTAGTATATTGATGATGGAATAAACTCTACTTGATTATCAACCTCTTTTAATCTTTCTGAAAATGTATAAAACTTTTATGTTTAAAACTAGTTGAGAGTATGCCCAGTTTATTATGATGTTTTATTAATTTTATAAGTGTTCTTTATCTTGTAAGAGAACATATAGATCCTTGTATCTAGTATTTTAGTAGGATAACATTAATGCTTGCCTTAACTTTACTATAGAGTATCAGTGACTCATCTATATTACAAGGATTTTGCTTATTCTTATTAGATGTGATGTTAAGTGATTAATAATATATATATTTGTTTTTCTGTGAATATTTGGTTTTGGGAGATAAATTAAGTTAGGTGTATGAAGTTATGGTGAAACTTATGGTATTAGTTAATGAAATATAAATAGTAATAATGACTATATTCATGAATGATGATTATATTATGGTTGACCTTAGTGTTGAATACTCTATTAAGGAAGGACCCTAGAAGTATAATGTTGGCTTCACTCTTGTTTAGTGTATGTCTAGAATTTATATAGACTAAAGTGACTTAACATATTATTAATTTATTATTGATGATACTACATATGTGTAAATCATCTTGATGTATGTTAGTAGACTATTGAAGTGAGGTTCAACCACCCATTTTAATTAAAATATGATTTAGATTTTAAAGCAAACAATAGATTGAAAAATTATGTTGTTATGTTAAATAATGGCTAAATTATTCACACCATAGTGAAATTATTGGATAATTAATTGCATATAATTATATCCACTTTGTTGTAGATTACTCATTTATATCAATGCATTCTCTCTATTTAATTTTACACCCACTAACTATTATATATTGATATGACCTTTTTTTGCATAAAGATAACTATGAGCTATCTAATATGTCTCATCTAGTGATAAATGGTTTGAGTATAAGTTGTTATCAATACTCTTTAAATAGATAATGGATTTCCCTGTTTAAATGAATTGATAACCAACTTGTGATTATATGAGTATAGAGCTATTTTAAGTTTTAGGGTGTTAAGGAGTAAGTCCAATTTAATTTATAATTCAATTAACCATGGATGAATTATGAATTTTAAAAATAAAAAGGAAATGGTGTGAGGATCCTCGATCGAAAGAGGAGGTTACTTACCCTCAGCTAGTAACATCAGTTTAATTTCCCATAATTCTCTAATTCCAATCAATTAATAAGAATGTGTTCTTTGATGGATAGTAGTGAATTATAAAAAATAATCATGGATCCTAGTGTTAATCCACATGTGATTTAATCAACTTATCAATAATTATATTTATGATTGGAATCTAGGGAGTATACATTATAGTTTATGTTAGATTCAACCCTTAGTTCTCATCTCCTAGACATTTAATAATTGAAAGGTAACATAGGGTGAATAAAGTTATCTATTTCCAATTTTATTAATAATAAACCATTTAACCACCCATAAGGTGGAATCAAAACCTATCTATGGGAATGATATACCTAGATAGAGTTAAGGACTATAAATAGTCTTATGAGGAAAGTTAGTGCCATGTATAGAGATCAAGACTTATCCATGTTATTGTACACCGATATGCTCTAAACTTCATAGTTTTTCTTTTAGGAAAATTTATTACTCATATCATCTGTTGTAGGTATTTAAACTTGGTTAATTATCTCATTTTACCTCCTCTAATTCTAGGTGCACATACATGAGTATGATAAATGAGCATTGCTTTTATCAACAACCAGAGTATTAGAACCTACATGCAGTCCTATATGTACTTTAATAATGCAATTCCATTATTTGGAGGGTGGGGGGATTATTTAAGACCCCAAAAATCTTTACTAGAATTATTTAAACCTAGATTCTATCCTAACAGACTATGGGCATCCATTAAAGAAGCTGACTATCCATAGGTTGAGAAGCAAGAATTGAAAGGGTGGGTATTATCCATTGAAAAAGTGTTTAAGTAGTGGGAGAAAGAGTATGTCAAACATAATCCATTTATTTTACCCTTTCCTACAACTATTCCCATTCCCATTAAAGAGCATGAAGCCATTCCATCATGGGACTTTTCCAAAACATTCAACCTTGGCTATGTCATGCCCTCACTTGTGAGATCACCCTCTCCTATAACCATTCAAAATGAAGAAAAGGTGTTTGTTACCTACTCATTTCCATCATGGAAATCAATTAAAAAGAGCATAAATAAAGAGGAATTTTTGGTTGTGGAGGTCCAATCACTAGTTCAAGAACCACCAAAGAAGCCATTTAGAGTCCCTAACTAGAAGGACACTCTCTTAAGCTTCAAGCAAGGTGAAATGTTTCACCCTCCCACCACCTCCCTCTTGGAGAGAGAACCTATTCTACAAAGGATAGAGGAGGAGCTTGTAGTCATTGGTGAACCTAAAGGGGATAATGAAAGTGTCTATGATGAGGAGATCATGAAAGGTATCCCATTTTATTCAAAAGGGGAAGAATCAAGTTTGGACTAGACTTCTTGGTATGACTTTAACATTAATGAAATGGATCCTAATAAGGATAATCCTCAAGTTGAAAATAGAGTAGACATTGAATGGACTACTAAAGGTCCACTCTACATACATGAAGAAGAGGATTAGAACCAATAACTATAGGTTGGTTTACTTCAAGATGAGTGGTCAAATGGAGATAACCCTAATATGTTAGATAAAGAAGGAAGAAGATCAGCGATTGAGCCAGACAAGTGTAATGTTTTGGACCCTAGATGGTCAAATCAACCATCATTTACAGCTGAACAACAATATGAAATATTGAGTGAGGTTGATAAAAGATATATCTCAAATGCTCAAGAGATGTAGTTTGATGAACATACTAGTGAATAACATCAATAACTTGATGAGTTAGATCTTGATTGAAATAGTGAGCTTCCCCTCTCTTTAGAGGAAGAAGATCAATCTCATTTCTATAGATTGATTCTTGGTGAGGTTGAGATAAACATCCTTTCCAATGACCAAGATGAGGCTACCTTCTAGGATGAAATTAAAGATTTACATTCAAGTTCAGATGACACACTTGTACCTTGAGGAAAATAAGTCCAAGAATCAACTGATCAAAATGTGCATGTTAAAAAACATGATGCTAATGAGTCATAGGAGGTTTAAATTACATATTTAGTCACAATGGAGGACTTGTTTAAGATTTTTGGGAGTAGGCTATGTTGTTGTCTAGAGAGACTATGATATGATTGTGCCTGAGGAACATAATAATAGGGCATCAAAATGTAGGAGCTAGGTAAAATCTGATTTCTCAACATTTATATTGAAAAGAGGATGTCCTATAAGGTACCTATATTAGTTAGAGGATGACAAGAAGGAGCCACCACATCTTGTGCTTAATTAAAAACACAAAATTGAGCCATCAAATGAGGTCATAGGTATTTCTATAGTCCAATATGAATCAAGCCTTAAAAATGGACTAGTATGTCTACATTGGAGACATGATTGTCAAATTTCATCCACTTGAGATCATGCCAAAAGAGTCAGCAATCCATCATCTTAGCTCACATATCATGAGCTCTCAAAATCAAATAGTTTTCAATCCTAGTCTACCATAAGTGAGTGATGATAAATATTTTCAATTTAATCTAGGAGGAAGATACTTGTAAGCTATAGCCCTCTACATATTATAATAGTTTTCTCATTTTTCTCTAAGTGCCTTGTGCACATTCTTTTCATGTTGTGTGTTTCCTTTTTCAAAATGCCTTGGGAACTTTATTTGTTTTATTTTATTTTGTTACTATTACTTCAAGAGGAAGCTATCAAAAGGGGAAACCTTGCATCATTTCATGTCATCTAATAGTAAAGACTTGTGACTCCATACCCAATGGATACGATAAGGTAACTAGTTTGGGTTCTTAAGCATAACAGGCATGCTTCCTTATAAGTCACCAAAGAGGTTGGCCAACTTTGGCCCACATACCAAAGCTTCTACTTGGATAGAGAATTTGAATAGAGTTATTGACCCATAAATGATAAAAATATGGAAAAAAGCAAGCTTTGAAGAGCCAAATTATCATCAAACATCATGAAGAAATGGAATCATCGGCTCAATTTTACATTTTATAAGTATGATTAGAAATACTTACATAGATAAAAGATCACATTGACATGAATTTATTTATGCCTTAAATATCCCCTACAAATTTTTTTTATCTTGATGAGCTTGCTATCTCAAGATATAAAGCTTCAAAGTTAAATAAATAGTCTGGGATGTGCATGTAGACATATAGTTTAAGCTATGGTAAATAACCATTGAAATTCAAATTTTCCAAGGTTGTACATACAATTGGTAAGTGTCTAAATCATGGAATCTTGAATCAAATCTAAAGTCATGTGGGAAAGGATAGTGTCAATAGGTCCCAAAGATCTAATAGAGTACATTTGATTGTACATCAAAGATCAATAGTGAGAATCAAATCAAAAGGTCAGCATGAATGTAAAGATAACAAGTGTCAATATCTTGGGTACTTAAAAAGAGAACTAATGGTACATGGTGACTAATAAAACTAGTGGGACCAAACAGATCGATGGTGTGTGATCCATTATATAAAGCAGATCTAATGGCAAGTAATGGGTTAAAAGGTTAGTGAATATTGAAGGTAAATACATGATGACAAATGTCTAAACCTTGTTAAATTGGCACAATATCTATTGTTAGAATCCATTAATATAAGAGTTGATCAATGATGCACATGTAAGATGAGTAAACATATCCAATGGTGTACAAGCAAGCTGATCAATGATCAATACTAAAATTTGAAGACATAAGACTTTGAATAGAGGCTAATCATGATCAAGGTCAAACTAAAGCAAATATCTCAAAGGGATATGCCACCATTAGATTTCAATAAAGCACTTCTAAGCATGAGATATAGTCATATAATCTAGATGGTTAAATGATGAAGCTATGTCATCTATAAAGTTCAATAAGACCTCTGGTCGATGATTTACAACCTATTAACCCCACTCTCTAAAATTTGTAAGATTAATCAATGGCTATGTTCATTTCTCTTTTAGAAGGAAGATCCTCATGTGAAGTAACTTCTTGGATTCTATATATACTAGAGGTAGAATACATTTGTTTAAATCTAATATAATTCAATATTGATTTTATGCAACCTATGAGTCTTCATTGATATAATGACTATAGGAAAACCAATAAATTGGATTGGTTTTCATCTATAGTAAACCTGCATTTAGGGTTTGAATTAGGGAGTAGATATGTGATTATGGAGAAGTGTCTCATCATTATACATAGATATAGCTTTAACAAATAGGTACTTATAGCTGATAGAAGTATACTTATGCATGGCTCTATCAAGTCCATGGATATAAGAACCTTACCCTCAAAATGAAGCAAGTGGAAGATAACATAAGTTCTTAAAATAGAGACATGGTTTTGATTTGATCAAAATATGGTGGAGAATTAATCAAAATGTGGTAGCTCATTTATTGATTTGGGATGGAATTATCACTCTCTCCTTACCATTTCTCTATATATTTCATTTTTTGACACATTGTAACTCTCTCTCTCATTTTTGGAAGAAAAACTCTCTAAATTTTGATAGAATTTCTCTCTCATTTTTGGAAGAGTAGAGAATTTCATTTGATAAGGCTACACCCCATCAAAATTTTTATGAAAGACCTCTTGAATTAAAAAATAATTTATTTACCTATCTCTTCCCTCTGAATTATGTGTAGCAAAGCTTGTGCATGATGGCATTGTGAAGGAAAATCTTCCATGCCCATTGTCATTATTTCTTGCTCATTTTTAGGTGTCTTCAAGTTAGTTGCATTTATGAATTAGTGTTCTTTATATAATTGATTTAATCTCTAAATGATTCTTAGAGATCCTCTTTTCCTTCATTCATTACTTCCTAAACCTAGTTTATGAAACACTTATGCAACTATCTAGTTGTATGAGATTGTGTGAGCTAGAATTATCTCATGCTTCCTTAGTGTTTAATTTATGCATATGTGAGCCTCTTTTAATTTGGTGTATTACTTGGTTAACTTTATTAGGAGGCCTTTCCCACTTTCTAACCCTTTTATCAGTGTAAACATTCGTATAGGTGATCCATGATCCATAAACTCCACTGATAAACTCTAAGTGAAATTTTAAAAGTACAGATTCTAAATTTCTCAACTTATAAGATGTTGGAATGATTAAATATGATTAAAATCTGATCCAGATCAAGTTTCAAAACTTAAATAAAGTGAAATGAAAGATCACATCATTTTTCCACTATAACTGTCAGATTTTCCCAAATTCTCAATTTACTCAATTTCTTGTAAATGATCAATTCATTAAATTTTGCATTTTGTTTTAAATATGAATTATAATCTAAAATTTAACTAAAACTGAAATGCAAAAAGGAATCCATAGATCAAAACATAGAAATTGTTTATGAGGTTCATAATTTCTATGTCCCTGGGTTCTTATCGAACCGATCCATTAATGTTGCTAAAATTTGCAAGATAAAATAATACTTATAAATAGAAAAAGATCATATCTCTCTTCAATAATAGTGATCAGACTTTCGAAAGACCTTGGCTGACTCAACACATTCTTCACCTTCCTGAATCACATGTAGAGGCTTCTCAAATCAAAATTGGTAACTTATATAGCTCAAAATGGCATCACCAATTGTCCAAAATGGGAAAATGAATATACTTATTAGAGCATATTAGAATTATAAATAACTTTTTAGTTTACTCCAAGCTCTGGTTTGGCCTCTAAGGGCTCCAAAATGATGAAATACAACAAATTGGTCTATATTTTCAATGCACAGTCGGCCAGAAGCTTACATTTAAATAGAAGTTCATGGATTTCATAACACTTATAAATCCATGGCATAAGTGGTCAAGGCTTATCCCTTTTTTATGGGAGGTCAGCGGTTCAAGTCTTCAGCCTTCATTTAGGTGCTTGACTATCCATTTGTCCCACATGTGTGGGTGGAACGATTCTCTAGGCTTTTAAAAAGGATGGCAACTCCTTTAATACTGCCAATGCCCCCTTTTTGGTGGGCTTAAGGTGCCAAAATAAGCATGGGATGTTGGTTTACCAACTTGGCTTATTCGTTGGTTGTTGAACTAATTAGCATATACACTACTATGACTTAGCCTTTGTGGAACGTCATCCATTCTCTCATTTCTCACAACATAATACATGGTATGTGACCCATTCTCAAGTTGTGACTCGGCAAAGTCACTAGTTTCTCCCATGTGGCCGGGGCATGGTAAGTATGATATTACCAAACAATAATTACAAATAAAAATTACAAAGCATTTTTTAAATTTTCTACGGACTTTGCAATGCACTTTTCTACAAACTTTGCAATGTGCTTATCTATGGACTTTGTAAATGCAAATACAATGAGATTTTTTGCAAATACAATGCATTTATCCATGCACACTGTCAAAGACAAAAATCACCCAAAGTTTTTAGACACCCATTGATTTCCATGTGTCACCTTCTGATTGGTTCACTTGGCATGTCCACATTGTGCCACATCATCTTACGACACCACATTTTTCCCTGTTTCAAGAAAACTTCAACATACCATATATTTTGCATACAGTGTCCATTTTGCAAACTAAAAAAAGTGCCAAAAATCTCTAAATGAGCTCTACACTGTGAAAATTGGTTTCATCAAAAATTGGAAACTTTTTTTGAACTAAACTCTAGATCAATCCATCAAGAGGAAGTCAGCCTTCTCTAGAGGTTTAACCCTACTATAGGTGACCCATAGCCTAGGGTTATTCTCTTATTGTGTCTTAATTAGAGAGAGCCTAAAGAACTCTCTCCAAGGGTGAAAATTTATTCCATAATAGATGGATCTAGGAGTAAGGAGAAAGGAGCAAGGAGAAAATCTGAACAAGAATCCTATGTTAGAAAAGGGAGATGGAGAATCTAATGTTTTTTGTGGAGTCACAACCTAAGAATAGGTCCTTTAGCCAAGTTCATCAAGACAAGTGTTTCTCTTAGCCCAAAATTGGTCAAAGATGCCTTGATGCTTAGATAAAGTGGGGAGGAAAGAGATAAGGGACTCATTTCTAAATCAACATGGGAAGAAAAAATAAAGGGTAAGATTGTAGAGTAAGAGGAAATCTATCCCAATCAAGAACTATATATCCAAGGATGATAGAGGATTTCATATTGAAGTCCCATATTATCTGATTTTTAGAGCTTAAACTAAGATGGTAGGTTTTTTAGTTGGTAATATATAGGAGTTAGACCTAACATAAATTTGTTTAGATAATGGGTAGTAAGAAAGGGGATGCCTAAGGGCCATTTAGAAATATTGGCCATATTTAATGGATTGTTTTTTATTTATTTTAATAGTGAAGAAGAGTGTGCTCATACTTTGGTTGGGCACCCTAGTTTATAAATAGATCATGCTTGTTTTAAAAAAATAGAAGCAAGGTTTTAACCTTGACAACAAAACCATTAATTTAATGCCAATTTGGTCATATTACTAGTTTTTTTAATGGAACTTTAGGAAGAACATCTAATGATAAGCATAAAAAAGACCTTTGTCTATCTAATAGTGTTTGATACAACTACCAAATCTAGAATAAATATTATCTATGAGAGGTTCTTCATGAATTTTTTTGTCAATCAGGAGCTTCCCACCTTAGTAGTTCTTAACTCTTCTCAGGGATAATGAGTCCAATGAATAGAATATGAAGATTCATCATTAAAATGTGTAAGTGCTTCATACTTGGTCCTAAATTATTTCCTACTTAAAAGGGTAATCCTATTATCAAAATAAATACTAATCAAACTTTGGTTTAAGAAAAAAAATCAAAAAATCCAAGAGAGGAAGTTAATAAACCTCATTTGGTCATGGTAGTAAACAAAACTAAATAAAATGTAGAAAACTCTTTTCAATAACAACCTATAAATGACATTGTACCTAGAAAAGGGATGGAAATGTAGAAACTGATAAATAGGATCGAGTCTCACATTTTGATAGGACATAGATAGAGACTATATAGGCAAGTGGAGGGATGGTAGTGAATGCATTAAAATTTGGTTTGGTTAAGGATAAAATTGTTAAGGTCCTAGATGTGGAAAAACTTTAAGATCAAGAGCCTTAATTTTTTTTATCAAATAAAATATATAAGATACTAATCCTAAAACTCCTTTGAATGATCCCATTACTGAATTTTTTAATTTTGATTTTGTCATGACCTTGCCTTTTTGATACTCTTATATGATTGCTTAAGCATTATTGTTATTACTTGTATGGATGGTTGTTGCATTTATTTATCTAGCTAGACTATATTGTTGGATGTTAATGTGATGATACTTGGATTGTATGTGGATGACATATCATGTTTTAATTTTTTCACATGATGTTTATATAGACTACTTTGTATTGCCTTATTTATTATTGATCAAATACTAATGATTTATATTTAGTGGTTGTAGGCATTGATGTATGAACTAGGATGGATGTTATCATTGCTACCAGGGGTAACAAAGTGATTCTTAAGTAGTCATATGGGTTTTGATAGGTAACCATGTGTTTTTAATTTAGTCCCTTACAATTAGATAGTTATTATTTCATTGTGTTGTCATAATTATCTTCTTTCCTTGTTGTGTCTTATCTTTGGTTGTATTATCATATTTTTATTTTATCATTACATGTTTTTGGAGTATTAGTTGGTTTAGTTGTTATCTTTTAAACTTCCCTTTATAGACTTCTTCTCCCTTTCTTCCATGAACTCCTTTCCACCCTAGTTTGTTGGACTCACCCCTTGCTATAACTTAGACACCCTAAGGGAATCACCTAGATCTACCATCATGATCACCCCATGTGGAATATTACCATGGTCATTGGTGTATGGTTGTTGCTTAGATGATTTGCACCATATTTCATTTAAAAATTTAAATTTATTATTTTATGTATTATTATATTTTGATTTTTATGGTTAGCTCATTTATGGCTATTGCAATTATGATTTTTGTGGGGGAAGAGGTGTCTTGGGGAAGGGGTTGATGGCATTGGGGGTTTATCTCTTTGTGAATTGAATGTATAATTCATGAGGGGTATAGGGAGTTGGACATGGGTAGGAGTTAGTTGATGGTATGGATTTGACACATGTAGGAAAAGAATTGGGGAAGAATGGAGAAAATATAGAGAGTTTAGTTTTTGCCTTGGGATTTTAGAGTTAGGCTTGTTAGCTATTTCTTTCTTGGTTGATTTTAGTATATGGAAAATAAGGTCATTTCAGACCTGGTTATTGAAATTTCTTGCATTTTGGACCTTTCTCTCCATAGCTTGATCTAGATAAGTTTTAGATTAAGGTAAAAATAGGTTTTGAAGGGACCCCAAAACCCTAAAACAAAGGACAAAGGATATAACAATAGTGTCCATAGGTGAAACCTATTACCTACAAACTAAGCAGTATAAAAAATAGGTTTTACAGGGACCTAAAACCATAATACAAAATCATCAAAAGATAGACCCCGGGTTTTACAGAGACCTAGAAACTCTAGTGTGAAAAGAAAACAAAGAACTAGATAACGAAACCAGATATAACATCCAACTAAAGGGACTAGGACTATAAGATCTCAAAGATCTTATTCTTCTAATTCCAAAATCATCTTCACTGCTTCCTTTCCAATCATAGCAGTGTCTTGTATAGATATAGCCACTGACGTAGCAACCTCTTGCATTGCTTTCTTCCTTGAGCTCTATTTGGTTCTCTTGCTAGGCCCCTCCAAGGATTTAATTTCCTCATTTGCTCATTTTCCAATGTTCACAGTGGCTGCACATATGCTAGAAGTTACCTCCTCCATCTTCATTTTGCTTTCCTTAATGAGCCCCCTTAGATTGTTCTCATAGTCTTTAGGTTTGATAGGTATATCCCTCATCTGCATTTCCAAATTATTGTTTTTATTCCAATCTGCTTCCTGATTATGTTATAATATTTCCATTTTCTTCTTGAGGCCCATTATCTCCTTATATATCCATGAATCAACTTGAAGGATAACATTTGCTTTGCATTTGGCCAAATTCATAAAGGGATGCGTCCTGTCATTCTACCCTACATCACTTAAATCTTCTACATTCTCTTTTGGATTGTCTTCATCCTTTTCCATATAATCCTCCCTTTCCATTCTTTTCTATTCCTTAGTTTCAATAGGGCTTTCGTTGTGGATAAAATCATTCTTAACTTGTTCTCTAGTTTCTATTTCATGATAGGCATCCTGAACTAGATGTTCCTTCTCTATTTTCAAAGCAGGATCCTTAAATAAAACATCCATATCTTTTTTAGTTTCCTCTGGCACTTGCTGATTTTCCTCAAGATCATAGTTATTCTTTTCAAGTTTTTCCTCTATAGTGTCCCCTTCTTTCTCATTCTTACTTTTATCTTCTCCTTCTTTGTTAGAGCTATAATCCCCACTTTCTATTCCTTCCTCTTCTTCCATACTCTCCTCCTCAGAACTTTTAGTGCTTTCCCACTTTGTTTCCTCATCATCAATCTATTTTTTGAGGCTGCATGATTTGGGTTTAACTTTTTCTTTCCCTTTTACTGTTTCATTCTTCTTACTCTGTGAGTTTGTATTTTTGTTCGAATAAGGATTCAGGACAATGGCCTTGTTTTTGTAGAAACCTTCTATTATTAGGATTAATCCCTCATGCAATATAGGATGAGACTCCTTTTTTATATGAGTGAACAAACTTTGGAGTAGCGAGAAGTGCAAATAGAAAGGAAAGGAAATTCTAACTTTGTGCCTAAAATGATTAAGAAAGACAAAATGAAATTTATGGACTCTTTTGCTTCTTCCATCAAGTATGAAATACTCAAGGATGCAGCATAAGACATCTCTCCAAATTCCTTTAATCTACTCTAGGTCGAAGAAATCCCCACTCTTTTCAAACTGCTGCTCTTCAGCATCTGTCTTTGGGAATTTCCTAAATGCCTCATTAGATATGTTGGTCTGCTTAGAGAATTTTATACCCTCCATTGGAAACCCCGTGACCTCCGCTATAAATTCCTCAATGAGCTTCACTCTGATGCCATGGAGGGTTACCTTGTCGTCGACCTAATTTTTGAAAAAAGCCATCGTTATATGGGGTTTTGAACCATGTAGCCATTCCAAGTAGCTCACAACCTTTCCTCTCTAAAGGATCTTCTAGACATCTTGTTTTGCCTTCCAATCTTCACAACTTTTAGGTTTTTGCTTCCTTGGTTCACCTTTCATTTTGCAAGCCATACAGTTATCCAGTAATAGCCAAACACTGATTACTAAGCAATGAGACCAACTAATATCAACTTGTAATGAACTTGCCTATTTTTTGGCACATACAAAATCCACTTCACATTCTCTAGAATATTTATGTTCAATGAATGTAATCCTTCCTCCATGAGGCCACTCTACCAAATCATTAATTTTCTATTCCAAGCAGATCTTTCCCTCCTTTGAATGAATTGCATCATAGTTAATGAGTGCTCTAAGATCCACATTCTTATTTAATGTATCCTGCCAACTCACCTTGTGTCTTGTTCAAACTGCATGATTTGCTATCTAATCAGTAACTCCATTGGCTTCACGATAAGTATGGGTTATGGTTACTTTCTCGAATTTTTGAATTAAGGCTTTCATTTCCATCACCATTGCCTCTATAGACCATGAAACTGAATTTTTGTTATTTAAGATATTAATGATATTCAGGGAGTCACCTTCTAACCATAATTTAGAATATCCCAATTCAACAGCTAATTTAATGGTTTGAAGGGCTGTAGAAGCTTCAACAATATGACAATTTGACTTATCGATAGGGATAACAATAGCATCAATTACATTTCCCACATGATCTCTCAAGACTCCTTCGCATCCTACTTTTCCTGGGTTCCCTTTAGCATCTCCATCAAAGTTACCTTTGATCCATCCACAAGGGGGGACATTCCAATTGACATCTAATCTTGGATTTTCAATTTTCACATTAGGCCTTTCAGATCTTAAGGGATTATCAATTTGAAAGGTTGGATTAGGATCTCTTTGTGATGAAAAATTCTCCTTTATTGCTCTAAAAATATTCTGACCCACCACCCATCCTGGAAGTTCTCTACTTCTAAAAATTATATTATTTCTTTCTTTCCATATGTCCCACCAAATATGGGGAAGAGTTAATTTCCACAAAAAAAGAACATCAGGATTCTTAGATGGGTAGTACCAACTTTTAAAAGATAGTTCCACACTTTTTTGATGAACCCATACAATACCCCAGAGATTGAGGATCTCATTCTAAACTTGCTGCGTATAAGAATAGTTCACAAACAAATGATCTCTATCTTCAAAGCCCTTTTTACATAGAATACACCTGTTCACCACATATATTCCTCTTTTCTACAGGTTGTCAAGAGTCAGGATTTTGTTTTGAAGTAGAGTCCAGTAGAAGATTTTTATTTTGGGGATAAGCCCCTTAATCCATGCATGCGACCACAAAGGTTGATTACCATTTCCCTTAGAATTAAAAATGGTAGATACTTTAAATTGTCCACTAGGATCATCATGCTAGATAATCTTATCCTCAAGATTAGGATAGAGAGAGATAGCATTGAGGGATAATTGTATATTATTAAAATCTTGATCAAGGTCAGTTATATTCACCCAAGAATTATTCTGCCAGTATTGATTTACCATTATTCCATATCTTTTCTTACATCGATCAATTACCTCTTTATCTTGGAAATCTTCTATCAAAGGGTATTCTTTTAACCAAGCATCCTCCAAGAATTTAACCTTTATTCCATTGCCAACTTTCGAAGAGCATCCTTATTCTAAAATTTGTTTGGTTCCCTGAACTACCCCCCATATGGAAGAAGGTTGGATAACATTAGGGTAAGAAAAGAAATCAAAAAGGGATTTTGCATTGAATAAATACTTATGCTTCCATATGTTACTCCATTCTTTATTTTCATGGTAAACTCTCCATCCCAAATTTGCTAAGAGAGTTGTATTCATACTTCTAATTTTCCTTATTCCTAGCCCCGCTTCCCTAAAAGGTTTGTAGATGTTGTCCCAAGATATTAAAGGCATCCTCCTTTTTTCCTCAGTACCAGTCCATAGAAAGTTTCTTTGGATTTTTTCAATAGCTTCTGCAAATTTGGTAGGAATTTTGAAAAGACTTGGAGCATAAGTTGGTATGATTTGAAGACTTGCTTTAAGGAGGGTTAACTTTCCTACCTAACTTAAAATATTTCCTTTCCATCCTGCAAGTTTCTTACTGAATTTGTTGATAAGATCCTCCCAAAAGGCTTCAGGGACTTTCATCCCAAGAGGAAGACCTAGGTAAGACGAGGGGAAAGAACCTATAGAGCATCCAAGGATTTTAGCAATTTTATTTTATCTCTGAATAGGGGTATTGGTGAAGAACACTGCACTTTTATTCCAATTAATCAACTAAGTAGATGTGGAAGAATATAAATTTATAGCTTGCTTCAAATTTCTTGCTTCCTTGACTTTAGCTTTTCCCATAAAGATAGTATCATCAACAAATTGTCCATGGGAGCAAATTAGAGGATGAGAAGAGGGTTTTAATCCCTTAAATAAACCTTTACAGACCAAATCCCCTATATATCTTCCCATGTAGTCAGCCATAATTACAAACAGAATGGGGCATATAGGGTCCCCTTGTCTCAGCCCCCTTGATGGATTAAAGAAATGGGATGAACTTCCATTTACGATTACAGCAATAGAGGAAGTTGAAATCAGCTAGTAAATAATACCAACCACCTTTTGTTCAAAGCCAAAAGCTGAAAGACTATTTGAGAGGAATAACCAGTCCACCCTGTCATATGCTTTTGCAATATCACCTTTCATAATGAAACCCTGATTGTTAGAGCTAAACAACAAATGAATATTCTCATGAGTAGTAAGTATAGAATTGAGAATTTGTCTACCTAGGATAAATCCATTTTGCTGATCAAAAATTATCGAAGGAATCACTTGAATAAGTCTGGAAGTAAGAACATTAGAAATGATCTTGTAGAAAGAGTTATAGAGGCTAATCGATCTAAACTGATCAGGAGAATCAGCACCAATCTTCTTTGGAATCAAACACAAAAAGGTGGAATTAACTTCCTTAAGCATCTATTTGGCTCCAAAGTATTCCTTCATCACATCACTTACATCTTTACCAATAAATTTCCAAAGTTTTTGAAAGAACATGGGAAATCCATCAGGTCCAGGTGCTTTATCTCCTCCTAGAGAATAGATGGCTTTAAAGATCTCCTCTTCCTTTGGGATTGAACATAACATTTTATTCTATTCCTTTGAGACCAAAGGAGGAATCACACGTAGGATATCAGCTTGACTTTCTAGATTGATATTAGGGTCAGCCTTCATAAGGGATGAGAAAAAGGATAACATTTCCTCCTTGATTTCCTTTTCCTCTAAAATCTTCAGATCTCCCTTTCTTAGGTATGGAATATGAGTTTTAGCTTTGTGCTTCAGAGTGGATAGATGGAAAAAAATTGTATTTTTGTCTCCTTTCAACCATAACAACCTTGATCTTTGTTTCCAATAGATTTCTTCTTTAGCAATAATATCTTGATATTGAACCAACTATTCAAGTTCTTCAATAAGGAGGTCAGAAGTGTATCCATCTTTCTAAATTTTTTCCTAAGTTCTATGAATTTCCTCCTTAATAGCAATCTTTTTCTCAAAGATATTTCCAAAACAATACTTGTTCCACTTTTTGACTTCCCTTTTAACATTTTTGAGCTTGGAAACAACTCTAAAAAGGGTCGTGCCCTTAATATCAATATTCCACCATTCTTCCATTTTACTTTCAAACTATGGGTGTTGCATCCACATCTTTTCAAATCTAAAAGGATGATTCTTCTTCAAGATTATTTTAGCCACTGTGAAAATAAGAAGATAATGATCCGAACCCATTCTTTGGCAAGCTTCCAACTTACATATGTATTCTTTTGTCCAGTCAGGAGAGATAGGGGCCCGATCAAGCTTGGCCTGTATACAATCATTGCCAGTTCTCTTATTGCTCCATGTAAACTAAATTCCTTGAAGTTCCATATCCATTAATCCCTCTTTATTTATAAACTCCATTAGATCAAATCTCCCTTCCAATTGAGTAGCATTACCTCCCATTTTCTCATGATCATAAAGAGGTACATTGAAGTCTCCCAATATAATCCATCTTCCACCATAGTCCTTGCTTTTGAAATTAGAGATAGACTCCCATACCTTTTTCCTTTGGTTCTTAACATTATGAACATAGATATTTACAATATACCAGCCTTCTTTCTGGTCCACACTAGTTATTTTAGCAATCATAAGATTTTTACTAGCAGTCAAAATAGATCTAGAGTAATGATTCTTCTTCCATAACATCAAAGTTCCCCCTGAAGCACCTTCAGAACTACTGGCCTTGATGGAATATTTTTTAAAGTCTTTGATCTGTTCTGCTTTCTCTTTATTCATCTTGGTTTCTTGGAGCAAAAAGAAATCCGGATTTTGTTCTCTAACAAAATTCCTAACAATATCCATTTTATTAGTACTATTTAACCCCCTAATATTCCAACTTATTATTTTCATTACTATTTTTTTTTGGGGTAATGTTCAAAATGGTTGCCTGCCTACCATCAGCAATATTCTGTATGCTTTCTAGCTCTCTATTCTTCCTTGTAGATCTTTTTCCAGGTTTATCTGGGGAACCAACATCTAGTTTTATCTTAGATTGTTGTTCAGTTCCTTTTCCATCTTTTTTTAGATTAGAAACAAAGGGTTTCACCTTTAAACTTCTCGTCTCTACACCCTTTATATTGTTCTTTTTTTCATCTTTTTTCTTTTGATTTTTTGAATTTTTTCCCTTCTCTCTCATTTCTTCTACAATGGGAGCCCCTTCCACCTGAGAGTCATTATCATCCTTAGATAACACCTGACTCTCCTTAGACTGGGAAGCGAGCAACTCTCCCTCTAACTTTTTTCCATTTTTAGGCATCAATTCACCTTCCTCTAACCCAGACTTGTCCTCTATATCTCTGCATTGATCTTCTTTACTTTGGTAAACAACAATTTGTTTTAATAAATATGTCATATCCTCTAATGATTGTTTAGACTTTTTGGTCTCTATATGCATCCCCTGTTCTTCTTTTTGAGGACTTTATTTCTTAAAATAAATCTCTTTGTCTCCCTCTATATTTAGAGCATTAGCCTCTTTAGTAGAAGGATCGTTATCCTCTTTTGTACATGGAACTATTAAATCTTCTTTATTCTTTTGTTCCTTTCGGTGGTCTTCTTTGATTTTCCATATTTTTTTGTTGGACCTTAATTTCTTTCCCTTAACATTTTTCAGATGTATTTTACTTCTAAAAGGGTAGTTCTTGACCCAATGTCCCTGTTTCTTGCACGCGTAGCAGGAATTTGGCAAATCTTCAAAAATAATCTCTTGGGTTTTCTTTCCAAGCTTAGATATTATTTCCACCTTGTTTGGGAGATGATTCAAATCTGCCACTTTAACATAAATTTTAGCACTTTGGAGTTTAGTTCTTAAGGCTGTAGCATTATCCAATGCCACTAGTTCACCAAATAAATTAGCTATTCGTTTAAAAATGTCCTCATGCCAAACTTCTAGAGGGAGACCAAGAAGTCTAGCCCAAATAGGAGTAGTTAAGAAAAATGAGTCTGATAAGTGCATATTTGGTTCCCATTTTTTTAATTGTAAGAGAACATTTTCCAAAAAACCATGGCCCTCCACTAAGAACCATGTTCAAATCTTCCTTACAATTAAAAATAAAATAAAAGAAGCCATTCACCATAGGTGAAATATCAACATCTCCACGAACAGTCCAGTTCCTTTTAACCATATTTCTAAGAGATTTTATATTAGGTCTAGCTCCTAGAAATTTACCCACTAAAGTGAGTTCCATGGATGACACAGAGAAATCAAGTAAGGGATCTGGGATAAAAAATTGAAACTCACCTTTCTCCCAGCAAGATTTTGATGTCACCGGTGGGAAAAGAGATTTTTTGATTGGTTTTTTACCAAACAAAGATGACCATGTCCTTTGTTCAAAGATCCCTACCTGCCTTTTTACTAGCATTACCTTTTTATAATTAGCATAATCTTTCTCATTCTCATAATACTGCTCTAACACATGATTCAATGGGGGATCACCGACCCCACTAGAGGACTCATAAACAAATGGATCCTTCCCATTGTCAACGTCAACCGACAATCTTGGCCCTACTGTTCCTCTGAGGTCTGTCCCTCCTGCCAGATTCTCCCCAATTCGTTTCCTACCCACATGCATTCTATCTGATTAAAAATTTGAAAGGGCGCTCATCCTTTTTTTTTTCAAACAAAAGATAAGTTATTTTGACTATCATTTTGGTTATTTTTATTTGGAAAGAAATTATAAAGATAATAGACACTGTATACACAGTTAGGAAGTCATATGACTTTTAGATGGGTATCTAATGCCTAATAGATTTTTTTTAATTTTTCATATAATTTTAAAAAAGGGTTTAGCCTTGCCATCTATTTTTTACATATACATGCATTTATATATTTCTTAGGAACATTATGGTTGTCATGAAGATTCATGTAAAAAATTAGAAGCGTTATGTATTCAATTTATATTATATAAATGACATACCACGACATGATTAAATATACTATTACATTTTATTAACTATGCATTTTAGGTCATTAACCCTATTCTTTGAGAGGATGTTTTGGGTTATTAATTGGTTGTGACTATATGCACTTTTATTTTTATTAAATTAATAGATGGATTTAATTTTATAAAACTTTACACTTTTATGTTTATGATTTCATATTATTGGGTTTCATTCATGGTTTATTTTGACCTAAGTATTAACCTAGTTGGGTCATTTTACCCTTTTTATGGACTACATACCTAATGAGTTTTGATTGTGCATTTGAAGTTGAATTGGGTTATATTTATTTTGTTTTAAAAGGTAGAGTTTTGATATTATGTTAATGGATCTTGCTGGAATGAAATGTTAACTGGGTCCTTAAGATGAATTGGTCATTATGTTTCCTTTTGAACAATCCAAGTCCTTCATAATTATATGTCTATGTTTTTAAATAGGAGATTTTATGCATGTTAATTTTATATGGTTTGATTCTATTTATGGTTGGGTAGAGCCTTATAGTGGAATTCATGTGTGGTTTATACATTATTGAACCCCATTGGGATTTAGACAAGCTTGTTGGATTATCTAATTCATAACAAGGGTTAACC
Source organism: Torreya grandis (assembly GCA_037957365.1). Classification (NCBI taxonomy): domain Eukaryota; kingdom Viridiplantae; phylum Streptophyta; class Pinopsida; order Cupressales; family Taxaceae; genus Torreya; species Torreya grandis. The sequence continues at coordinate 100,344 of JARHVA010004342.1, forward strand.
TATAAAATAAAACTATTATGGGTCTACTATTTTTTAATAAACATTTCAATCCAATTTTAGGATTTATGGATCATATGAGGTCATCAGATCTCATGATGATCCCATGAATCTCATATATCGATTCTTGACTTAAAATTGATATGTATAGATGAATGATTATTGGAATAATTTCTTATTACTTTCAAAAATTATTGTATGGATGGATTCATATGTGAATCTATTGACTGGTTATTTATGTTGACTATTTCAATTGATGAGTTAAGATGGACTATGGCTTTATCTGAGTATAACTTATTTTTAGTTATTGGTATTTTATTTCTATCATGTTATTTGATTAATCAATTTTTATTACTATTGTATAGTCATCCCTAGACTAGACCTAAATGGATGAGCTATGATTAGTATGATTATGAGCATGGGATATGGATTGGTGGCTAGGATATTATAGGTTGATCATACACTTACAAGGTTTCCAAGTTATTTTTTAGAATGTCATCTACATGGATTTAGTTGTTAACTCCATTATTATATCCTTCAAGTAGCCTACAATGGTCATCCCCACTCCCAATTTATATCAATGTTGGGTTTAATTATTTATGTCTCACCTTGGAATGGTGTTTGATTATCAATTGCCATTTTACATTATGTATTGTGTTGAATTGTTGAATGGTACAAGAATCTTGCCTTGCTTAGAATCCCTTCTTCACCCCAGTAATCAAAACCACCATCCAATTGATGGATGGGTTTGTAAGGGCCACTAATGGTTGGGATCATCTGGCTGGTTATGAGGATTTGTTTGATTTGGTTACATCCTACTCGCATGCATATATGATCTTGCGAATAGGTGTGATTTCTTTTCTTAAGCCTCAATATTAGTTACATTGCTAAATTGAATAATATTCAGATTTTGGTTACTATTCTAAGGGCTGACTGGTACATAATTAATCTAAATTTAGTTTCTAGAATGAATTTTTAGAGTTAATGAAATAAATTATCTTAAATTATTTATATTTTGAAATATAATTGCTAAGTCATGCTTTCTCCCTTGCTTGAAGCCTATATAAATTCATAATGGATGAATGTATACATGTTAGAATTTATTCCTATGATCTAAGTATGCTATCATATTCTTCTCTAATGGTGGGAATTGAATGCACTATGGTTTCACCATGTGCTCAAACATTTATTTTATAAAATTTCCTTAAATGGAATGTTTTATTTGGGTTCCACTCAATTGGAACTTGGCTGGAATTTTTCATTTGAATAAGCATTACTGATAAAATGAGTCTTATATATGTATTCAATTCATGTGGAAACTGTTGATGCTTATTTATTTCTATTCTAGTTCACATTAAATCCTGTTAGAAGCATGAATAAATTATATTTGCTCATATTTGAAACATAATAATATACCATGTTTAGACATCCTTGGAAGATGTTGTATGAAAATGGACTACTTTAAAAAAATCCTTGTTGTAGGATAGGTCAATGACTTAGTTATTAATTACTCCTAATGGTTTTTTTAGTAAATGTATGGATGGAAAATAATAAAGCTAGGGTGAAAGTTATGTTGTCTGAATATGCTTCCTTTAATTTTAACATTATAGTTGATTTAATAATCAATGTTAAATGGAATATACTTTTGGATGCAACATAATTTTGATTACCTTAATTTATACTTTATTAATTTTAATGCATTGTCTATTTCTAATATAATATCATTGACATAGATTTGATTTTAGGTTATCGATATATCTTATCTAACAAATAATGAAGTTGATCACAATCATTTCATTATTAATTTAATAAAATGGATGTATTCATGCTTATTAATTAAATGATGTGTGAACTTAAAAGGATATGTTGGCTAGGGTGAAGTGACCTTATGCCATGAGGAGGTTGACAAATGTAGCTTGTAGCAATTGAATAATGGATTATGATGCCTTGGTTTTTATTCCATTTCATGGTTGTACTTCCATTTAAGCAGTGATAAATCTTCTATATGCATATTAAAATTCAACATAACTTTCATGTGATAAAATTAACTATTGGTTGTTATGTGTGATTAACATGTTTGATATAATACCTATTGCTAATATGAGAAGCAGGAAAAAGTCCTTAATAAGGTTCTAATCAATTTAAAAGCCATTCAAGTCATGTTTGGAATAGGAAAGTGTACTAAGTAATCTCAAGAATGTTTCTTATATATTTTACCAATATTTGATGGGTTATGCAATGGACCTAGGCTACAAGCTAGTGATGTAGCTGATGCATAAGTATATCAATCTACAAGGTGTGATATCTAGTATGGTTGAGCTAGTGTTGTGTATGACACTGGTTGGTGCAAGTCTATTTTTTGTAGTTCCCATTACTCTTTACCTTTGCCTTAGTTTGGGTTAACTTCCTGATTTTGGTTTCATTCATGTAAGCCTCACTTTTCAACTATTTGCTTATATGTGTGGGTCAATGGGAGATAAGTGGCAAAGGTTTCATTCTCATAATAAAGGGAAAATGGTGTCCAACATATTTTTATGGGTTGTATGGTAATCCCATCACTAGACACTTAGAATATTATGACCCTAGGAAGACCAATGGTTTAACTCAAACTTGAAGGGCTAGTTTGGCTAAGGGGAACTAGTTCACTTGGGAAAAATTAGTTGATATTTCAATTTCCTTTTGATCGGGTGATGTCTTAAACCCTTATGGAGATGTGAGGCATTAATGATGGTGATATCCATTGCTAACCTCATAGGTAAGACTATTGTATTTTATCATGTAGTAAACCAAATGACCAGTTTAGTGGTTACAAAGAGGTCAATGATGTAATTAAATAACTAGTGTGCCTCTTGTAAGTTGTATGGTTGTAAGTGGAGTAAGAATGTCTCCACAAGTTTGAGAAGCTCCTAGTTGGACTATTCTATTCCAAGGCAAGTTATCTTTTAAGAACCATGATGGTAAACCATGGTAAGGATATGATGAACTATTATGTGTATACAACTACTTGGTTCACAATAGTATATTTAAATCAGTTTGGTTAACTAATTCATACCATGCTAGAGATCTGAAACATAAATAACCTTGTAAGACATTATTAGGTCCTTTATGGTTTGGTAGAAACATCAAGGGATGCTCCTTACTTATTTTTCTCATTTTATTTAACACTTTTAATGGATAATCCGTGAGTTAATATATTTGTAATATATTGATAGGTAAGGAAAGTGATGGTAAATTCTTGATAGATTGTGCATTGATACACTTAAATGGTTTCAACAAAGTAAAGAGTTGTTGAGTATTACGCTAATACTTAGGAACATTGTTTTATTCTAAGTTTTGTACTTTTAAACTAAGTCTAAGTAGGATTTTACGTTAAAACCTCTGTTATGGTTGGCTGACTACAACCATTGTAACCTTAAAGTGATTAAGTATTATGTATTATAATACTAAGGTGCTAAAAAATTCCTTTATTTTAGTTGAATTTAGGTTATTCTATTATGAATAATTGGCCCTTCAAGTTGGATGAAGGAGCTTATGGTTTCATCACTCAAAAAGGCCTAAAGCTATTTAGTGTGTATGGATATATTTTGATTCTATGTTGATATTATTGATAATGGGTATGATTTAATTACATAAGGAGGTTGTGATGCCACTGGTTATGTTTCACATCTATGTGATGATTGTTTTTTTTTGGGTTGAGTTTTAACATCCATGAGGATGTCATAATTCTCATGGAAATATATATCTAACGTCCATGAGGATGCCTTTTATTATTGTAGTTATATTATGGTTGTGAAAACTAAAATTTCCATCATGATGATATAATATTCCCCTGAAGCATTGGCTAAGTTCATCCTTTCCCAAGATTATGTTGTTTTAAATCAAGCATTGCTAATCAACCTACATCTTGTTAACACAATTTAGTTGAAAGGATAGTGATAGACCTTATTTTTGGAATCATGAAACCATATTTTAGTGATCATAGGTAGCTTTCATAGGCAGGCCATCTTATGATGATTAAGCTTTAATACCTATTGACCAAATTTGACCTTGTACATCAAATTGGGACCCCTATAGGTAAAATATTTACTTTAAAGGTTTATATGGGGTTTATTATTTTATCATGGGGTGTATTATAGGTATTTTGATGTCATTTAATTCAATATTATCCTTGTTCTTAGTAATTTTGGTCAATTTGTCATTTTGAGTCATTTAGAAGGCTTTTAGGGGTCATAAATGCAAGAGGCATGATTTTAAAGGTGTCCAAGTGTAATATTTTTCTTCTAAACATGCAAGAGGTCAGATTACCTTTCAATAATGTTAGACCTATCTTAATCTTGTAAATTATCTAACTGAAATTCAAGAAACCAACTAAATAGAGGGAGTTTGGCACTTATACGACCCATGGGGGAAGTGACACATGGGAGAACACCATGGAATATATATTAATATTCATAAAACTAATATTAGTAATTTAAATTCTTTTGAATTGATAAAAATGTCCTAAAATCACTTTGCTCCATTTTCACCCTTCTAGACACATGGAACCCGTTAGTAGGTTTGTACTTGGTACAAACAGATGGAGAACTTATAGGTCAAATACTTTTAGGAAGTGAAATTAAACATAGAGATATTAATTTACATAATAATACATTTGATAATGGTGTCTTCTGATCTATGAACCATCCTCATGAAGTTGACTATGTTGTTTTGCTTGCTAATCTATGTATCCTGGAGGTTTTGCTCTTGTTTGGATAATTACATAAAAACCAATTAATGAGGTTAAATATAGAGTATGTTGGATACATTATAAAATTATATTCATGATTTATTTAATGTTTTATAGTGTTTTGGTGGGCAAGTTATCTCACGTTGTAGGAAGGTGTAACCATGTGAGGTTTCAATAAAAGATCCTTGTTTTTAAAATGCTTAGCTCTCAAAAGAGGTCTCATAGGAATGTGATGTGATGTTTACCATGTATAAATTATATGTTTATCATCTTAAATTCATGTTTAGTCTCATTAAATCATTCTTTGATCAAGTTTTTAGTCTTGTTATGCTCATAGTCAACTCTTTTCTCAATTTCACTTACAACCATGTGGATCATGTGTGTAGAACCTATTTATCATGTTAATGTAGGTTTATTAGAAGTATAATTATTTTTAAAATACTCTCATACTATGGAAATCAATTAAAAACCTTCATTTGTCAATAATAAGAGACTATGATAGTCATACTTGGTCATGCATACATTCTACCATTGGTATGCACCTATAGGTGTTTCAAAGGAAGTATAACATGTCAATATGAAGTATTTTTACCTTATTTTGAAATGAGATTTATATAACCTATTCAAGACCTTGAAAGGTTTTATTACTAGTTGTATACCTATAAACTTGCATGTATCCATGGTTTTCCCTTCATTGTCAAGTCTACAACATTACAAAAATACCTATAGGTACCATTCATGAGCAAACACATGGGAAGGATGCTTAAGATTTATTTGAGGAAATTGAAGTTGAAAATCATCCATTTTATAACATTTTAGGGCCTAGGATGGATCACAAAAAACTATATCATGCATATTACTTGAGGTTTTCTCACTACTTGTATATGAGATATGCATATATAGGTGGTATTGGTAGAGGACTGAGAGTACTTGCATGAAAAAGGTTGGATCAAGTGATGAAACTCATACATGAAGTCTTAATGTCAAGAGGAGTTAATGATATACCTGTTTGAGGTATCAAATGTAAAAATGGAGGTGTAAACCATTTTTGGAGAAGAAATAACTAAACTTAGGGACTTTTTCCCTAAAATGAAAAAATAGAGAACCTGAGCCTTTTACCAAGGTTGTATAACAAGGTTACAAAAAATCCTGATGCATTTTGATGACCCATCCTTGTAGCCTTCATATAGGAAAAAATATATACAAATATTTAATGGTATATTACTAGTGGAGTTTGGTTTTTGATAATTCCAAAGTTGCATTTTTATGAATTAAGTTCAAGCATTAATCACTTACAAGTTTTGAGCTATAAAGGAGATCCTTATATCTAAAACTGCCAAGTTGAGACATAACTTCATAATGGATTATCATGTTAGGATGAAGAGAACATTTTTACCTCAATAATGTGCCAAAATGGTTGAGGAGAAAGGTGGTAAGTTTCATACACACCTACTGGAGTCCTCTCATCAGGCAAATATGCACTTACAACCAATTATTGACTGTTATAGGTAGTGAGCAAGTTTGAAGTCTTAAGTGATGGATTATCCAAAATATGTAATGAATGATTTAAAATCACTGATATAATACCATGGATAGATTCAATGATGGTATTTAAAAGTTGTGAGGAGAGTCTAATCAGGAAAATATGCACCTACATGAGTCACTTTTGGAAGAAAAAACACTAAATACACAATTAATTACCTATGACTGATGTTGAAGGTTTTTCAACCCAAAGATGTGAGATGGTTAATATAATACATGAATTTAATCTTGGAAGACTTTATGAAATATTATAAATTATCTTTAAGGCCTAATTCAAGCAATAATCACCTATAGGGGTCTTCCCAAATAGGAATACAGTCTGTAGGTTAAGACAATTAAACTTAGAAGTATGATTTAAAGAGTGTTAGAAAGCATGAAGAGTTTTAGCAAGAATGAAAGGAGTTTATAAAATTATAATGTATTATTCATGGTACACCAATGGCAAGGAAATAGATAAGGAGGGAACCATAATCAACCAACACACAACCTATACTCTAAACATACACACAGTCTACCTTTTAAAGAGTCTATCTTGGATCTTGAGGAGGTTAGGGGGTCTAGAGACCTGATCAAGGAATAATTTTTTTTATAGATAATCCTAATTTTTTTTATAATCCTATCCAATACCTACTTGGTCTGGATGATAGGGGAAGTGCCCTCTATTTTGTCTTAGATAAAGGGCACTTCCCTTATGCATAAATTGGTAGGTTGGAGAAAATGGGTGAGATGGATGGACTATAAGCTGAAGAGACATTGAAATGAGGCTTTTATATTTTATTAAAACCTAATTAAACATAGTAAACATCTCATAGAGGGAGGAATACCAACATGGTATCCTAGACCCTCAAACTTGTAAGCAAGCCTATTAGGCATGGTTAGGCCAAAAGTCTAAATGAGAAGGAATTTCAATAATAACATTATGTGAGAATTATAACCTGATAAATAATGTTTAAAGGGTCAATAAATATGTTTTAAATATTTTTTAATTCAAATAATCTTAGTTGGATGGCCTAGACCACAAGGGTTATAGTCAGGCTTATTAGACAAGGTTCTAAGCCAAGGCCAAATGGATAGTCAAATTTATTTCTAACCTCAAGTGAGAACTCTAATTGATTTAAACATATTCCTAGTATTAAATTATATTTTTTAAAATCATATATATTACAAGGGAATCCATTAAAATTTCAATTTCAGACTTTAAGATCACTTAGGCCTGTTGGATGGAGAAAAGAGCTTGATAGGATAAGTTTAGATGCTCACATATTTTTTGAGGTTGTGCATGGGGATATAAGGATTTTGCATAATTTTATTAATTCATTTAACTATGATCTAGTGTAATTATTTTTGCAAATTCAACATCTAACCTTTATGAATAAAGCTTAAGAGTTCAAAACTATCCAACACCATTGTAAACCCTAGTTATAGACCTGATGGAGGAAATGAAGATGGAAAGATTATCTAATATACTAGTTTGACCATGAAATTTATTTGAGCCTATATAATATTCTCTTATTATCCTCCCCATCATATTGGGTTATACATAATTATATGGATGGAGTACAAAATAGGATATTTATGATTATTTTATGCATTTTTTAGGTTTTATATACATTCAAGATATGAAATCAAGTTTGGGGGGAATATTAGGAATTAATATAGATCCATATGTACATTTTATTCCTTTTAATAAATCCTAAGTTTTCCTACTAGAGCTCTCATCTTATCCAGTCAAAACTAGCATAGTGAGTAAGATAGTTAGAAGTGTGAAAACTTCAAGTGGATGGATTTTTAAGGTTTTATTGATGCCTCAAAGGACATGAAGAGTATTTTATAGTTTCATAAACTACCTATAATTTATTTTCATGGAAAATTGGATCCAATTTTATGGCCAAGTGTGAGGGATTACTGAATGAGGAGTTTCTTTGAGTGTAGGCAATGATAGCTCATTTCTAGATGATTAAAGATGACTAGGACTACAAAAAATGCATGGAGAGGTATGTATAAAATAATTAACTCTCATTAAAATAATTATAAATTTACCTATTTAGTTTTGTGATGTTCAAATAGGTGTGGATGATGAAGGAAATTTTCTAAGCCAACATAAGGATTTTCATTCCACTTTTCATGAGTTTCATGTCTTGTATGGACACTTGTACTTACTAAACTTGCATGGTTTGTTTCAAATATTATTATAATTAATATTTAATTCCTTTTATCATATTTAAAATTGTCCTTGTGATATTTGGGTTTATCTCTTCTCCTCTCTCTCTCAAGTTCTATAAGAACTAGCCATTTTGGCCTTTGTAAACTATGTTCCACCTAAGTATGGAAAATCCTTGCTCATTTACATACCATTTAATTGATAATAATACTGATTTTAACCTCTTACATGAATATTAATATTTTTTTTTACTTGGATTATTGATTTTTCTTAGTGATGACTTGTTGTTTCCTTAGCATTGTTATTTCATTCTATCACCTATTTGTCATTGGAAAGGTTCTTCTTGCAAGATATGTGAAGTGTTTTATGATGTGTCAAGGTTGAGTGAGTTATTATATTCAAATATTTCCATTATAGGCCTATTTTATAGTCATCTTAGCCTAAACATTCATCACAACTTCATAATGTAACATTGATGTGAGAAGATATATATTGGAGAAGTGTATGTTTGGTTTGTCCATTGTTATCATGTGTAACATGTAACTAGTTGGTAGTCATTAGCTATTTTTGTGTATCGCCTACCTTAGGATAGTTTGATTTTATTTTTATACCTCTTTTTCCCCTTATAAATTTTAGGTATAGTAGTAATCCAAAGTGGTATATCAAGGGAGCTAGCGCTATCTAGAGATTCACCTCATTCATAGGCTAACCACAAGCTTAGAGGTGTTTCAATTGTGCCACTTGGATGAGGAGAGTTGAGAAATATCCTCTATGGTTGAAAATCAAATTAAAAATAGTTTTGGCATGCCTAATAGGACTCTTAGTCCAACAAGTTGAAATATTTTTAGTGTTGTCTTTCAACACATAAACCTTTGGAGGCATCTATCTAAACATCAATGGCGCTTCTAAGATTACATTAGTTGGTCAAGCAGCCCAAGTATTCATTTTTAATATTTTGATAATCATTCCTTATGTTCCTGCTTCTTTATGAAGTTCCATGTCTAACTTTGGTGTTGAGTATTGTTTTACATAAGTTTTTGAGGTTTACCAAGCTTATGACACTCTTTATCAACCTTGTCATGATCCTTGTCATCCCTAATAATGATTATTATCATCCCTAATATGATTATTGTCATCTCTAAAATGACCATTTTCAGCCTTATCATGAAGTTTATCAGTCCTATAACAAGCCTCCTCAATATCTTATTCCTCCTAGTCAACATAGTCACTTCACAAGTTAATTCATTTCCACTTTTAAGCAGAATATTTTGGGCTATGATAAATATATGTTAGATTTTGACACATTAAGGGGGCATGGTCAAGATGTTCCTATTAATATTGTTCATAAGGTGAGATATGTATTATAGATAGTAAAAATAGAGTGGGATCCTATTGAGAGAGCTAAATGTCATAGGCTCACAAGCAAGATGCTAGATGTGAGTTTCTTGATTGTATAATTAGAAGAGAAACTAAGAGTTTATGAGGAGAAAAATCACCAAGTCTATTAAAATAAATATCCACTTCCCTAATATTTATATTATTCATACATGATTTCTAGTCATGAACCAAATTAAGATTACCAAAGTCATCATTTTTCCAATCTATTGGAAAAGAGTGTTAAAGAGACAAGCCTTATGTTTGAAGAAAATTTTGATAGAAAGATTGATTTGGATAAAATGTATGTTAATTAGTCCATCTCATTATAAAAATAAGTTGAATCTAATCTCTCATTTACCTCTCTTATTACATCCCCACCTCAAGAAGAGACCTCTAGATATGAGATCCCAAGTTGGAGACAAGGTGGAGAATCCAAGCCCAAGGATATTCCAAGTTTATTAAACACTTCATCCACTCCTAAAGTTACATCACTACCTCAAGAAGAGAAACTTAATCTAAACATCCTACTATGGAATAAGGTATTGGAATGATGTGGAAATAAAGAGGAGAAAATCCTTGATAAAGAATGTGAAGTTGATAAATATATTGATCTTATGCAAGTCCCTCCCACCCTTATTCAAGAGACCTCTTGTCCTCTATGTCATCCCTCTTTTACTCCTTATCCTCATGATGATTCCTATGAAATTCAAGAAATAATTTTCTAAGAAAAATTATCCAGGCAAATTTAAAAGTTATAATCAAGAATGAAATTGCTAAGTGAAGGTGTGATGGGAGGTTTAGACCCCAAAGAAGATCCTATGCCTAAACACACCCCATATAACCTTCCTAAAGAGAATTATAAATCCCAAATATATTGTAATGAATTTATTTACAAATGGAAGGAAGAAAAATCAACTAATTTATCCCAAGGTCTACCTCCCCTTCCTCAAGAGCTCCCAAAATAATCCCCTACAATTCATTATCATTTTGATTTTAAGTTCTATGTTCTACCTCCACCAACTAGTTCATCTTGTCCTCACCCCATCACCCTTTACCTTGATGTACATGTGGTATGGAAACTAAAAAATATAATTTGTTTGATAATAATTTATAACTCTTTCTTGAATAAAATATACCTCCTTGGCAGCCTCATTGGGTCAGGTCATATGATTTTAAGATGCCTAGTCTTGGCATCACCAAGAAGGAGAATGAGATGAAAGATCTTGCAGCCCTTGAGAAGAAAATTCAAGATATTATAGTTTAAATATAAATTAATATCCCTCAATAGGTCCTAAATGTTGAAGAACACCATCTTGATGACCTCATACATCAAGAAGTGAAGATTGAAGAGGTTGTAGTCCTAGAAAACTCTCTTTAGACCAAGGTAGAAGTTGTTCTTGAAGATACCTCAACCTGATTTTGAATCACCCTTAGATGAATTGGAGCTTTAATAACACTAGCTTGATGACCTCATATATAAATAAGGAAATATTTAATAGGTAGTGGTTCTAGATGATAAAGAAGATAAATATGATTGGTAGCTACAAATGACGTTCTTTCAAGAACTTGAAGAGTTTTGCCAAGTTGAGGGTCAATTACATGAAAAGGTGAAGAAATATTTTTCCATGGTGGATAATGAACAAGATTTTGTAGAATATTCAATAAAAAGCTCCTTGGTGAGCTAAAATAACTTGTAGTTGAGAAAAAACCTAATCTTATTAAGAGAACTATGGAAATAAAGACGGTATGCATTGTTGAGCCACCATCAAAGGTTATAATTGAGGGACCATATGAGAAGGTTGAGGCTATTTGTATGAAAGAAGAGTTCATTTATATATCCAACCTATTTTTAACCACCTGATTCTCATTGAACATCATGCTAATAAAGTTGGCAAATATCATAAAAAAGTTGGAGGCATCAATGCTAAAGGTCAAAATGTTACGTGTCTCACTAAATAATTTATGTCATAAATCAATGAAGTTTTAAAACTTCCAATTTGATCCAAGATGGATTTTTCATATCAAGTTATTTAGTGTTTGATTTAGTTTGTTTAGTTTGGTGTGTGTGTTCCATAAGTGCTCATGAAGCACATCTATGTTTCCTTTTGCTGTATGTGTGTCTTTTATTTTGTATGGTTGAGGTAGTCATTGGTCTTGTCTTGATCAAATATTGTGTTAAAAATCCTATTGTTATTTCTAAAACTTTAGATGACTCCCTAAGCCCAATGGATTGATAAGGCTACTGGTTTAGTTAGTATAGCAAGCATATTACCCCTATGAGTCACCAATTTGTTAACCAAATTTGACCCTACAGGTCAAGTTGGGACCCCTATAGGTAAAAACATTTACTTTTAAAGGTTTATAAGGGGTTTATAATTTTTCATGGGGTGTATTATATGTCTTTTGATGTCATTTAACGTTATATTATCCTTGGTCTTAGTCATTTTAGTCAATTTGTCATTTTGTCATTTTGAGTCACTTAAAAAGCTTTTAGGGGTCATAAATGAAAGTGGAATGGATTTAAAGATGTAAAATTGTAATATTTAAATTAAAAATATATAATAGGATAGATTCCCTATCAATAATGTCAAACCTATATGAATATTGTAGATTATCAAACTAAAGATTAAGAAACCAATAGAAAAAGAGGGAGTTTGGCACTTGTACGGCCCATGGGCGAAGCTGACATGTGGGATAACACCATGGAATGTATATTAATATTAATTACACTAATATTAGTGATTTACATGATTTTTACGTGATAAAAAGGGACCAAAACCATTTTTGCTCCTTTTTCACCCTTCTAGACACACAAAACCAGTCAAGAAATTTGGACTTGGTACGAATAGTTGGAGAAATTACAAGTCAAAATATTTTTGGAGGTTAAATTAAAATTTGAGATATTCATTTCAATAAAAATATTTTTAATACTTGTGGCTTGTACTTTATGAACAATCCTCATGAAGTTGATTGTGTTTTTTTACTAACTAATCTATACACTTTGCAGGTTTTACTCTTGTTTGAATGATTCCATAAAAACCAATTGGTTAGATTAAATAAATATAATTTTGGATACCTTATAAAATTTTCTTCATACTTTGTTTCATATTTCATGGTGTTTTTATGGGCAAGTTATCTCATTTTGCAAGAAGGTGTCACCATGTGAGGTTTTAGTCAAAGATCTTTGTTTACAGAATGTTTGGTTCTCAAAAGAGGTTTAATAGGAATGTGATGTGATTTTTACAATTTATAAATACAATATTTATAATCTTAAATTAATTTTTAGTCTCATAACATCATGCTTGGATCAATTTTTTAGTCTGGCTATGCTCATCGTCAACTCTTTACTTAATTTCACTTGCAGCCATGTTGAAGAACCTATGTAGAACCTATTTATCATGTTCATATAGGTGTATTATAATTATCATTATGTTTATCACACTCTCATACTAAGGACATAAATTATAAACCTTAAATTGTTAAGAAGAAGAGACTGTGGCAGTCATACTCAATCACTCACACATTCTACCATTTGTGTGCACCTACAAGTGTTTCAAAGGAAGGATAACATGTCAATATGAAATATTTTTAAATTATTTTTAAATGATATTTAGATAATATATTTTATACCCATAAAGGTTTTAATAATATTTTTATACTTATAAACATGCATGTACCCATGGTTTTCCCTTCATTTTTAGGTCTGCAACATTACAAGAACACCTATAGGTACCATTCATGATAAAACACATGGAAAGAAGTTTTAATACTAATTTGAAGTAATTTACGTTTAAAATGATCCATTTTATAACTTTTTGATGGCATAGGATGGGTCACAAGTACCTATATCATGCATACTACTTGATATTTCCTCACTACCTATATATGAGATATGCATCTACATGTAGTATTGGCAGAGGATTGAGAGTACTTGAATGAAAAAGGTTGGATCAAGTGATGCAACTCATCCATGAAGTCTTAATTTCAAGAAGATTCCATGATAGACCTATTTGAGGTATCAAATGTACAAATGGAGGTGTAAACCGTTTTGGGAGAAGCAAGAACTGAACTCAGGGACTTTTTCCATAAAATGAAAAAATAGAGAACCTGAGCCATTTAACAAGGTTAAAAAAAATACTAATGCATCTTGATGACCCAAAATTATAGCCTTAATATATTAAAATATCTGTAAAAATATTTAAGGGTAAATTACTAGTGGAGTTTGGTTTTTGAGAAGTCCAAAGTTGCATTTTTATGCATTAAGTTCAAGTATTAATCACCTACAATTTTTGAGCTATAAAGGAGATCCTTATATATAAAACTACTAGGTTGAGACGTAGATTCATAATGGATGATATTTATATGCTGAATAAGGTGAAAAAAAGGGTTGAGTATCAATGTGGTAAGTTTTATAGACACTTACAGGAGTCCTCTCATTAGGCAAATATGCACTTACAGCCAATTGTTGTCTATTATAGGTAGTGAGCAAGTTTGAAGTCATAAGTGATGGTATAACCAAAGTATGGAATGAATGAGGTAAAATAAATGATAGATGACTATGGAGATATTCAAGGAGAGTCTTTACACATTGTGATCAAAGTCTAATTAGGCAAATATGCACCTACATGAGTCTTTTTTAGAAGAGAAAACATGGAATACATTGTCAACTACCTATGATTGATGTTGAAGGTTTTTCAACCAAAAGGTGTGAGGTGGTTAATAACATACATTAAGTTAATCTTTTAAGGATTCAATAAATCTTATACATTATATTTAAGGCCTAATTCATGTAATATGCACCTATAGGGGTCTTCCTAAATAGGAATATAGTGTACAGGTTAACACAATCAAACTCAGAAGTATGACTAAAAGAGTGTTAACAAGCATGAAGAGTGATTAGAAAAATATAATGGATTATTAATGGCATACCAATGACATGGAAATAGATAATGATGGAACTCTAATAAATCAACACATAGCCTATACTCCAAACATACACATAATCTGCCTTTTAAAGAGTCTATCTTAGATCTTGAGGAGGTTAGGTGGTCTAGAGACCTAATAAAGAAGTAAAAATTTACATAGATAATCCTTAACACTTGGATAATACCCTAAAATAACTAATTGGTATGAAAAAATATGGGAATTTCCCTCTATTTTGTCTCAGACAGAGGACACTTCCTTTATGCATATATTGGTAGGTTGGAGAAAATGGGTGAGAAGGATAGACCAAAGGATATAGAGAGTTTACAAGGAGATATTTAGAGTTTATTAACACATAAGGAAACATAATAAACATCTCATAGAGGGAGAAAAACCAACATGGTATCCTAGACCCTCAAACTTGCAGGCAGGCCTATCAGGTATGATTAAGCCTAAAGTCCAAATGAGAAGGCATTTTCACTTATAACCTTATGTGAGAAATGTTTGAGGTGTTATTAAATATGTGTTAAATCTTGTGTAATTTAAACAATATCAGTTGGATGTCCTAGACCATAAGGGTTACAGTCAGACCTACTAGACAAGGTTCTACGTCAAGGCCAAATGGAGATTCAGAGTTATTGATAACCTTAAGTGAGTACTAAAATGGATTTAAACATGTTCTGAGGATGAAATTAGGTGTTTTTCAAGCATATATCTTGCATTGGAAGACATGAAAATGTCAATTTTGGACTTTAAGATCATGCAGGCCAATTAGAATGAAGAAAAGAGCTTGATATGAGAAGTTTAGATGCTCACATCATTTTTGAGGCTGTCCATGGGAATTGAAGGATTTTATAGAATTTAATTAATGCATTTAAATATTATATAGTTTAATTTTTTTGTTAACTTCAATTTTTAACCTTTATAAGCAAAGCTTAAGAGGTCAAAACTATGCAAAACCCTTGTAAACCCTAGTTATAGACTTGATGGAGGAAATGAAGATGGAAAGATTATCTAATAGACTAGTTTTACCATTAAAATTATTTGATGTTTTATGATACTCTCTTATTATCCTCCCCATCCTATTAGGTTGTAAGGAATTTTACAAATGGAGTATAAAATAGGGTATTTCTGACTATTTTGTGCACTATGTAGGTTCTAGGAACATTAAAGAGATGAAATAAATTTTGGGGGGAATATTAGTAATTAATATAACTAATTATGGATATTAAATTAGTTTTGAAAAATACTAAGTGTTTCTACTAGAGATTTCATCTCAGCCAGTCAAAATTGGCATAGTGAGAAAGATAATGAGAAGTGTGAAAAATTTATGTGGATGGATTTTTAAGGTGTGCATGATTCCTATAAGCCCATGGAGAGTATTTAAAATTTTAATCCACAACATTCCATGGATTATAATGTGAAAATGAATCCAATTTTTAGGCCAAGTGTGAGGGTTGACTGAAAGAGGAGTCTATTTGAGTGTAAGTAGTGATAGCTCATTTTTAGATGATTCCATATGACTAGGATTCTAACCAATGCATAAAGATGATTATCTTAAATCCTTCCCTCTCATTCCAATAATTTTACCTATCCCTTATTTTTTTTGGGATGTTAAAAAATATGTGGCTAATGAAGGTAGTTTTCTGAGCCAACACAAGGAATTTCATGCCACTTTTCATGAGTTTCATGCCTTGTATGGACACTTATAATTCTTAAAATTGCATGGTTTATTTAACATATTATAATGAATATTTAACTCCTTTTATCATATTTAAAACTATCCTTGTAACCTTTGGACTTATCTCTTCTCCTCTCTCTCTCAAGTACTATAAGAAGTAGCCATTTCAGTCTTTGCAAACTATGCTCCACCTAAGTATGGCAAAGCCCTACTCATTTTCATACCATTTCATTGATAATAATAATTATTTTTACCTCTTCCATTAATTTTCATAGTGTTTTTTACTTTTATTGTTGATTTTGCTTAGTGATGACTTGTTGTTTCCTTAGCATTGTTGTTTCATTATATCACCTATTTATAATTAGAAATCTTCTTCTTGTAGGGCATGTGAAGTGTTTTATGATGTGTCAAGGTTGAGTGAGTTATTATATTAAAATATTTATATTCTAGGACTCTTTTCTAGTCATCTTAGCTTAAACATTCATCACAACCTCATAATGTAATATTGATGTGAGAAGATGCAGATTGGAGAAGTGTATGTTTGGTAAGTCCCTTATTCTCATGTGTAACATGCAACTGGTTGGTAGTCATCAAATATTTTGGTTTATCAACTCCCTTAGGATATTTTTCTTTGAGTTTTTTCTCTCTCTTTTCCCTCTCAAAGTTTAGGTTTAGTAGTAATCCAAAGTGGTACATCAAGGGAGAAAGCCTTATCTAGAGATTCACCTCCTTTATAGGCTACCCACAAACCTAGAGGTGTTTCAATTGTGCCACTTGGATTGGGAGAACTGAGACATATCCTTAGAGAGTGAAAATACAAGTGAAAAAAAATACCCTTGGGAGGTCCAAGGATGTAACTAAAGCCTAGAAGGCCTAGTGGGTGAATATGACTTGCTTGCTTGGGCAAGTGAGGAAGTTTATAAAAATATCTTATTATTAGTGGATAACATTATCCATCTAATCCATTAGGTATGAAACTTATTAGTTAATTATAATACTCTTGGATATATATTTATGGGATATGATGGAACACACCCTTCTTTGAAACAAGGTGTTGATGAATTTGAGATCCCTAAAACTAAGCATGATGTTCTATGCTAGATATTTATGCCATTTCGAATGACATTTGGGCATTAGGTAGACTAATAAGGACCACATAACCTTATAACTTACTTACCAAAGTGTATAATTGGTTTGATTTGAAAATACCTTAGCATAATTACTAACCTTTGGACCCACATATGTGGCATAGCATTGTGTCCCTTCAGTGCATGTAAATTATTGTATGTTGTGTAAACATTCTAGCTTTTGTTGATAATATTAGTCATGCAAACTTGAAACTTCATTGTTTTATATGAATGTAATTATTTTTTAAACCTCCATGTTTACCCATTGATATCAATATTGTTATATGTATATGATTTGATGTGATGTGATTATGAATCACCTTGTGATGTAATTTCCTTGCATAATTAGATTCTATTAACTAAAGATCTATGAAGGTATAGTGAATGTGTCATTTTGTGTGATTTTTCATCATGACTATATCATTGAACTTTAATGCAAGTAGGAGGTTTAGGGTGAAACTAACACTTCAACCATGATGTTTAAGCTAGATACAGATTAGGGAGTAGAGTCTCACATAGGTTGAGAAGTCACTTTTCATTTTTGTATAAAGTAGCCACCTAATTCATTTAGCTTATGCACCATGAGAGCTAAAAGATGGTCATGGTTTTTCATGAATAATGGTCACTTATTAGATTTAGTGTCCATTTAACCACCTCTTGTAGGTTATGGTACAAAAAACCTTATGAAATTTGTTTTTATAGCCTTGTAAAATCACTATTTGGTCTTGGAAATTGAACTTTCATACAAAATCAGCAAGATTGAACTACTAAAACTTAAGAAGGTACTAAATTTTAAAGTAAATATTGCTATGATTGAGGTAATGACTGAATTACCTAAAAATAATTTCCTAAAATTAACATTTTAATTTAGGCATGTGTTGACTAGTAAGTGAAACCGTGATGTGTGTAAGGTATTATTGTGGATACCTAAAACTATATTTCTATTTTGCTTGAGCATCCCTAGAACATATGTTGATTTTATGATTAGAAAGCATGGTGTTAAGTCCTGATCAGGCAATTTTTTTATTTTTTATGAACTTTTTTATGCTTCCAAGAGGTGAGTGCAGCAAGATGGTGGGATTATAATCCCTATAACCATCATGTGAGCTCACAAATTTGTGGAGATCATGATAAAAACCTTAGGGTTTCATGTTAATTATTGGTATGGCTTCTTCGATGTTTAGTGTGGTTCGTGTGGGACACTACACTAACCTATGAATGGTGAATGATGAAATATAAGCAACCATAGATTGATAGATCTATGTTCTTGCTAACATTTTATGATGAATGTACCAGAAGTTATGCATGCATAACATGGGTTGTAAGAACCATAGCCATTGGTTGATGTTGTTGATTTTAATTCTAGAATGAGTGAAATATATGTATGCATGAAGCATACTTATGTGGTGGAAATTCCATGTACATGTATCAATGTTGTGTTGTTTATAATTCTATACAATGTTATGAAATTATGAGTATAGCTATATTTAACTAAGAAGTGTTGTGGGAAGACAACACTCCAATCCAAGGATTTTGTGAAAATATGTTAGATTAGAATTTTTGAAATTATTTTTATGAAATTATAGTTCATGTGTTAATAGATCTTCATAATGAGAATAAGGCATGTTTTAAAGTTGTTTTGTTATTTAAAACTTGTTTTTGAGTGGGCAACTAAGATGAAAACCCCTAAATATGTTATTTTCATATCGGATAATAGCGGTGAGTTGTGGTATGAAGAGTAATCAAAACTAATTGTTACTAAACATTTAAATACATGTAGCCTAGAATGCCTACATTGACAGGAATGAAATGATATCTTAACTTCATAGGTGGATGGAAATCAGGTGAAAATTTGGTTTTAAGACATTGAAAATAGAAATTCTCTAATAAACTTGCTAAGAATTTTTTGGATGATAAAGGTGCACGCAACACCTCATTTTGCTCACCTTGGCCTTAAAAAATGAAACCAAGTGAAAGGACGGTTTCCTAGCCTAGTTAATAGTATGGGCATGGTTTCCTTGGAGGTGGCATATGAAATTCAACAAGGTGAATCTATGGATTTATTCATGATGTGAGTTTGATTAATATACATGTTATACTAAGAAGGTAAGTGCTTGAAAATATTTCTATCTTAATGATAGACTATGCGAGCATGTAATGGACATGAATTTTATTTTAAATGATAATAGATAGCTTTTATCAGTCTATTTATTTATATTCTATTCTTGATCTATCATTGATGCTTGTAATGTGTGAAAATTTTGTGAAAAGAGTAGAAAGACCTATTTTCAATTTGGCAATATTCTTGGTTGTTAATTTGTCAATGGGATAAATTATCTTTAAGGAGGGGAGGATATCATGACCCCACCTTTTTGATACACTTATATGACTACTTAAGCATTATTTTTATTACTTGTATGGTTGGCTATTACATTTCTTTATCTATATGGACTATATTGTTGAATGTTGATGTGATGGTACTTGGGCTGGAGGTGGATGACATATCATGTTTTAATTTTTGCACATGATGATTATATGGACTATAGCTATAATTAATGCTTTATTATAGTTATGTCTTTATCTATTATTGATCAAATATTATTGATGCATATTCACTAGTTGTAGGTACTGATGTATGAGCTAGGCTAGATGTCAGTGTTAGTATCAGGGGTAACAAAATAATTTTTGAGCGATTAGATGGGTTTCAATAGTTAACCATGTGTTTTTAGGTTAGTAATTTACCATTGGATAGTTATTATTTTCTTGTGTTATCCTAATTATCTTCTTTCCTTATTGCATCTTGTCGATGCTTTGTTGTATTGTTATTTGATTGTTGTATGTTGTTGGAGTGTTAGTTGGTTTAATTGTTATCTTTTAAACTTCTCACTCTAGACTTCTTATCCCTCTGCTATACAAAATCCTCACCACCCTAGTTTGTTGGACTCACCCCTTGCTAGGACTTAGACACCCTAAGGGACTTGCCTAGACCTACCCCCATTATTCCCCCCATGTGGACTATTATCATGGTTATTGGTGTATGGTTTTTACTTGGATGATTTGCACCATATGACATTTAAACATTTAAATTTATTGTTTTAAAAATTGTTATGTTTCAATTTTTCTAGTTGGGTCATTTATGATTTTGGTGTGGGGGGTTATCTTCAGAAAGGGGTTGACAACATTGGAGGAGTTTCTCTCTCTAGGCATTAAATGAAAAATTCATGAGGGATATGGGGAGTTAGATGCAGATAGGAGGAGATCATCATAAGTGTGGATGGGATGTGGGTAGGAGAAGAATGGAGAAAATATAGAGATTTCAATTATTGCCTTTGGATTTTAAATTTTGGTTTGGTGGCTTGTTATTACTTAATTGAATTCACTATATGAGAAAGGTCATTTCAAACCTAGTTATTGAAATTGCCTACATTTTGGATCTTTCTCTCCATTGCTTGATCTAGATAAGTTGTTTTGATTATCATATCGGTTATTTTTATTTGGAGATAAATTAGAAAGATAATATATGCTTTATACACAACCAAAAAGTCATATGACTTCCAAATGGGTATCCAGTTTCCAATAGATTAAAATGATGTTTGATTTTTCATATAAATTTGAAAAGGGGATTATCCTTATTGTCTAGTTTTTACATACACATGCATTTATATATTTATTGGGAACATTATGATTATCCTGAAGATTATTTAAAACCTTTGGAAGTGTTTTTTATTTGGTTTATATTATGTAAATGACATGGCACAAAATGATTAAGTTTACTATTGTATTTTATTAAATGTGAATTTTGGGTCATTGACCTGTTCTTTGAGAGGATGCTATGGGTTTTTAATTGGCTCTAACTATATGCACTTTTATTTATATTAAATTACATATATGGATTCAATTTTATAAAACCTTACACCCTTATGTTTATGAGTTCATGATGTTGGGTTTCATTCATGGGTTATATTGACCTAAGTATTTGCCTAGTTGGGTTGTTACACCCTATTTTATGGACTAATGAGTTTTGATTATGCATTTAAAGTTGGAATTGAAATTGGGTTATATTAGTTTTTTTAAAAGGAAAAGTTCTGATATTTTGCTAATGGTACCTGCTAGAATGAAACATTAACTAGGTCCTTGATATGAATTGGTCATTTATGTTCCCTTTTGAGTAGATCAATTCCTTCATAATTATAAGGTTTATGTTTTTAAATGGGAGATCTTCTGCATGTTCACTTTATATGGTTTTATTCTATTTATGGTTGGGTTGAGCCTTATAATTTAATTTCCATGTGGTTTATACATTGTTGAACCCCATTGGGATTTAGATAAACTTATTAGAATCTCTAATTCATAACAAGGGTTGAATTTTAAAATAAAACTATTATGGGTATGTTATTTTGTTATAAACATTTAAAATTTATTTTAGGATTTGGGGATCATATGAGGTCATGAGACCTCATGATGATCCCATGAGTCTCATATATCGATTCTTGACTTAAAATCAATTTGTAGAGATGAATGACTATTGGAATCATTACTTGTTAGTTTTAGAAATTATTGTATGGTTAAAGTCATATGTGAATGTGTTAACTAGTTATTTATGTTGACTATTTTAATTGTTGAGTTAAGATGGACCATGGTTTTGGATAAGTATAACTTGTTTTGAGTTATTAGTTCAATTTATATCTTGTTATTTGATTAATCAAATTTTATTATTGTTTTATAATCATTCTTAGACTAGACCTAAATGGATGAGCTATGATCGGTATGCTTATGAGCATGAGATATAGATCGGTAGCTAGGATATTATAGGATGACCATACACTTGGAGGTTTTCCAAGTTAGTTTTTTTGAATGTTATGATCATGGATTTAGTTTTTAAATCCATTGTTATATCCTTCAAGTGGCCTAAAGTGGTTATCCCCACTCTTGACTTATAACAATGTTAAGTTTGGTTTTATTTGTGTCACCTTGGAATGGTGTTTGATTATCACTTGCCATTTTACATTCTATATTGTGTTGAATTATCCAATGGTATAGGAATCCCACCTTGCTTAGAATCCCTTCTTGACCTTGGTAGTTGAAACCACAATCCAACTAATGGATGTTACCATCCATTAATGGTTTGGTTTAAAGGGTTAATTGGGAGGGTTTATCTAATTTAGTTACATGTTGCTTGCATGCCTAGATGATCTCGAAGATAAGTGTGAGGTATTGGGAAATTTGTTATTATATGTTATTTATTTAATTCCCAGCTTAGTTATTATTACTTCATATAGTATAATTCATGAATGTAATTATAATCTTGTTTATTTTCACTATTGGTTTAGTTATACATGAGATTATGAAATGTTAACCCTATATTTGGAAACGGGTCACATGAGAAAAAAATTAAAATCTTATAATTGTTGATCTTATGGTAAGATGCAAAAGCTACATTATGTTTTCCTAATTTGATCATTTACATTTACTTAAGTTTAACCTAGGATGTGTTGAATGAACATCATTACTATTTCTACCTTATACTATTTCATTGATGTTATTGGAGTGGTATTAAGCTCTTTTTAAGTGATATAACATTTTTTAATTTCAACATGAACACTATGGTAAATTTGGTAGAAATTTGTTTATGCAATTATGTCATTTGTTCTGGGCATTCTGAGCATACTTAAATATGTTGTCTTAAATTGTGTATAGGTTAGAATCCTGATTTGAAGGATATTCTATTTCCTTTTTGGGTATCCATATATGTATGTGTAGGATTATTTTTATACATTGTCTAATTTATGAAGTAGTAAGAATATAAATATCTCACTTTAGATGCTTATAGCTTGTACATGGAATATATAAACTAATTCAGCTAAGCTTATTTCTTGCATATGTAAAAAGTATAAATAAGGTTCTCTCTCTTTCATACTTCAGACATATATGGCTGCATATAAAGGTATATACATTATGGTTAATGAATCCATAATTATTGATTTCCTTTCTTAAGCCTTAGTATTAGTTACATTATTGAATTGAATGACATTCAGAGTTTGGTTACTATGCTAAGGGATGTCTGGTATATAATTAAGATAAATTTAGATTCTATAATAAATTATTAATGAGTATATGAAAGGAGTTATATTAAATTATTTGTATTGTGAAATAGAATTACTAAGTCAAGCTTTCTGCCTTGCTTGATGCTTGTATAAATGAATAATGGATAAATGTATACATGTTGGACATTATTCATATGAGATGAGTATGCTATCATCATCTTTCTTGATTGTGGGAATTGAATAGACTACAGTTTCATGACATGCTCAAACATTTATTTCATAAAATTTACTTAAATGGAATGTTTTATTTGGGTTCTACTCAATTGGAACTTGGCTGGAATTTCACATTTGAATAATACATTATTGATAGTATGAGTCTTGTATATGTATTCAATTCATGTGGAAACTTTTGATGCTTATGTACGTCTATTTTGGTTCACATCAAAACATGTTATAATCATTCATACATTATACTTGTACATATTTGAAACATATTACTATACCATGTTTGATCATACTTGGAAGACATTGTATGAAGATGGATTGCCTCTTTAAAAAAATCCTTTTTGTAGGATAGGTCAATGACTTAGTTGTTTATTACTCCTAATGATTTTCTAAGTAGATGTATGGTTAGAAAATAATAAAACAAGGGTGAAATTTGTGTTGTTTGAATATGCTTAATTTAATTTTAACCTTATAATTGATTTAATACTCAATGTTAATAGAATGTACTCTCCACTACAACATACTTTTGATTGCCTTAATTTATCCTTTATTTATTTTAGCATATTAGCTATTGCCAATATAATATCATTGACATAGATTCAATTTTAGGCTATCAATATATCTTATCTAACCAATAATGAAGTTGATCACAGTCATATCATTATTCATTTAAATGGATAGTGGTATTCATGAGTATTAATTTAATTATGTGTGAAATTAAAAGGATATATTGGATATAGTGTAGTGACCTTACACCATAAGGAGTTTGACAACCTTAGTTGGTAGCACTCAAATAATGGCCTATGATGCCTTAGTTTTTATTCCATTTCATGGTTATACTTCCCTTTAAGTAGTGATACATCTATTTTATGTGTATGGAAATTTAACATATCCTACATGTGATCAAATTAAATATTAGTTTTTATGTATTATTATCATGTTTGATATCATACATGTTACTAATAAGATATCTTATTCTCATTTTATAGAAATGTTATAACACAATGATAACTTGGGGTGTATAAGTTATTCCTTTCAATTAGTTTGAAAATAACCATTTAACCATCTATGAGAAGAAATGTAACTCATTTAGGAGATTAAGGTACTTAACAAGGGTTAAGGACCTATAAATGGTTATATGTAAAAGAATGAGTGCTGCATATGGTTCTCATGACCCCTCCATTTATTCATACATTGATATGCCCCAAATCCCATAAACCATACTTTAGGCAACCTACTTCCTCATAGCATCTTGTGTGAGTAATTACCCCTAGTTAATTATCTTGGATCACCTTCTTTAGTTCTAGTTGTGTGTACATGAATATGTTTTATGAGTATAACTTACTTCAATAATCGAGGTGTTGGGTTTGACATGTTGTCCTAAACACACTTTGTTATCAATTCTTGAAATTTATTTGGGGGGGGGTGTTATTTCAACTTTACATAGGTATAGGTCCTTGATATCTATTATCTGTCTTTAAGATGATCTAGAATTGATTTAAATTGAGGAGTATAATAAGGAAAAGATTTCAATGGATCAAAGTAAAAAAATTCCTCTAAACTCACTAATGTTTTGGAAATGAACTCTTGGAAGAAATACTAATTTTCTTGTCTATCATATTTAGAAGATTAAGCCCTCAATTTATCTTTAGATATAGAAGAACAATAAATTGTGCCCTATTAAGCATATCAATTAGTTGAGAGGGTGGTCTATCTATAGGATAAGAAAGGTAAAAAGATAAAAAGAATTTCAAATATAACCACTAGATTTGTAAATAGGGTAACTAATGATAGGGAGAGGAAAAGGAAAGGTGGGACTTATCAAAAATAAAATCATAAGACTAAAATTGAGAGGGAGATTTCATATGGAATACAAAATATATTTTGAAATGAAATTTCAAAATAAGAGTTTCAAATTAAGATTATCCATTATAACATTATAGGTTTGAATAAAAAGAAAAAACATAGAAATTTTAGAGATATAAGGAAAATCAATAGGCCTAGTATTATGGGATAGACTAAAATGGAAGATAGTTTGATAGATAGTATTAGGAGTCTACTTTGGAAAGAAACCTCTATAACTAGTGTCATCTCATCTGGGGCTCCAAGTGGACTTGCCACTTTTTGGATAGAAAAAGAAGTGAAAGGGGAGGTTATTATTGAAACTTTATTCTATTATAGCTATGATTTTCACTAATATATAATATGGTAACATGTGGATCCTATCCAATATTTATGCTCCTAATTATCATGTTATCACATAAATATGTGTTAAGATCTTGATTAGTTTAGTTAAATTTTTGTTATTTTGCACTGAATGTTAGCTGATGATTTTATCATGCCTCTTTCTTCTATAAAATAAGGGGGTACCTATATTTTTATAGATATCATGGGTGACTTTTCTAATTTTATTGATTCTCATAAGTTGATGGATATTGATCTAATATGTTTCCTATTCACTTGGTCTAATATAAGACTTAGGGAGAGCCTGATATAGGTTAAACTTGATATAATTTTGATTTCTTCTGATTGGAATTCTTACCAATATTTTTACCTTTATTCATTTCCAAGTATAATCTATGATCACAACCCCTTGATTATCAATATGTAATTTCATTATAAAAAGGATATGAATCCTTTCACGTTTGAACATATGTGCTTACAACACCCTTATATTATTAATAAAATTAAATATTTGTCATTGAATGATTACCAGGGGTCTTTTATGTTTAGACTGGATAAGAATCTTAAGAATTTCAAGAAGAATGTTAGAATTTGGAATAAAACTATTTTTGGTAACATTTTTGAGAAAAATAATAACTTAAAATAGGAATTATTCCAATTAGAAGAGAAAAAATTTAGTGATTGGTTTAGATCAATAGTCTCTATATTTTGAAAAGATCCTTCATAGTGAGTACCACATAATTTTTGCCAAAGATGAATCTTTTTGGAAATTCAAATAAAGGGCTATCTAGATTAAGAAACTAGATCACAACACCATATTATTTCACTTGACATCTCTAAAGCATAGGATCCAAACTAAAATTATCAAAATAAATTTGGAATGCAGGGACAAGAGATTTGACCATTTGGTTATTAAAATGTAGGTTATCCAATATTTTAATAATTTTTTTACTATGAACTTTAGGCTTAGTGAAAACATAATGGAAAAGTTTATGGTCAATGTCCCTCCTTTGATTTCTTATGAGGATAACTTGAAGGTCCTATAAATAGTATCCATAGATGAAAATAAATGGTTTATATTATTTATGACCAAAGATAAGGATATAGGACCAGATAGATTCCCTAACACCTTCTTTCAACATTTTTTAGAAATCATCAAATTATATCTAGTGGCTGTGGTGGATGAGTTATTTTTCTCAGGTAAATTATTAATAAAATTTAATAATTTTTTTATATTGGTTTGAAATAATACATGAGATTCAACATTTAAAAACTTTCACCCAAACAACCTTTACAACATGGTGTATAAAATATTCACTAAAATTATAGCTTTTAGATTCCAACCTTTGATGGAGAATATAATATTAGTGAAGAAAGGTGGATTCATGATGGGTAAAAAAAATTAGGATGGAATTATTTTTGTTCATGAGAGCATTCATTTTATGGATAAAGGTAACAACTCAGGGATGGCCATGCAATTAGACATAAAACAGGCCTACGATAGACTAGATTAGGGTTTATTAGATAGAGTGTTCATCCATTTTTGGTTTCATCCTCATATTATAAACTTGATTAATACATGTGTCTCAATAGAAATGTTATTACTAATTATTAATGGATTACCTCAAGTTTTTTTTGAAATTAGGAGAGGATTCAATAGGATGATCCTTTATCAACTTTCTTTTTCATCATCCTCGTATAAAATTTGAGTTAGGTTATTTTAAATCTTATTAGATAAGGTACATTAAGGTTTTTAAGCCAACCTCTAGAGCAGATTCTTCTTCTCATAAGAAAAATGTTAATAAAACTTTTAGTTTGGTAGAGACTTAAGTTACAGAAGCCAAATATATTAAATAAATATTAAATAATTATAAATAAGCCTCTCAGAAAATGATCAACTTTGACAAGAGATCTTTATTCTTATTTAACATTCATTTGGTGAGACTGTAGAAGATCACTAAAATTTTGGGCTATGAGGTCAAGGAAATTACTTATTCCTATATTGGGATGAGACTCTTTAGTGAAATCATGCCTATTCAAGCTTGGAACTCTCTTCTTGAAAGGTTTAAGAACATACTAGTGGGATGGAAAGGAGTGATCATATCTCAAGTGGGAAAGCTTATGTTTATCAAAAGTACTCTTCAGATACTTCCTATATATCTTATGTTGATGTTTAAAATTTATAGTCCCTTAACTAATTATTTAAAAAAGATTAAAAAATTATTTATATGATCTATATTGGAGGATAAAAATAGATTCCACCTAGTTTCTTGTGATAAGTTGTGCCTCCGAAAACATATATGCGGCTTAGGTATTAGAAAGGTGAAAATAATGAATCAAGGATTGTTAAAAAAAGTAGGGTAGAAATTTTGTTATGCCTATTTTTATCACAACTTTATTTTTTGAAAGTATTGTCATGTTTCCAATTTTTCCATATTGATGACCTATGTCATAAAATTTAAAACTATTGGCTAGGGTAAACTCATTTGTATTCATTTCAATATGCATTCTTCTATGCATAAACATTTTTTTAATAATTATTACATTGAATGAAATTATTACTTTTAATGTTAATTAAGTGTTTTTAAAAGCATAAGTATTTGATTAACAAAAAAACATATTTTAGTATAAATATGATGTGCAGTTGATAGTTTTGATAGAGATAGATATAATCATGTGTTGACAATGACAATTTATGATTGTTGATTTTCCAGTTATCAATGTTATTTTATTGACAGATGTTTTTTGTGTTAAATATGAAAAGATAAATTTATAATGCATGATCACATGAACATATGAATCATAGATCGAAACATGTATGCACATTTAGTGAATTACTCATTACAAGTTTTAACATATGTAGTTTTATACATATAAGTAATCTTACATCAAAGCTTATCTTAATAAGTTGTAGCATATGTTGCTAGGCATGGTTGATCTTTTTTTCCCAAAACATGTTTTATAAAAATATTGAACCTATGGTGCATTTTACATGTTTTTTGAGTTAATAATATTAAGTTTTTATGGCATAGTTTGATTGTAAACTTTTGATTTTATATCCTAATCACATTTCTTATGTTTTATGTGTTATTGAATGACCTAAGGTTTTAAATAATTAAACTTAGGTCATTTCATCATTTTGATTATGAGTCAACTTTGGATGTATTGATCTTTATTTGATGAAGTTCATGGCATAAAATAATAAGGTGGAAAATTTTGATAAGACATAACTAGGGTTAATTCATAATAAGATGATGAGTTGGAAGCACACCTGAGCATTGAATATAACCTATGTACCATAGTTATTATAGGTAAGGTAAATAATGGAGGCTATTTTCAAGGCTTGATTTTATATAAATTTTTATCTAATGGTAATAAGGTAATATTTAATTCTAATTACTTTCCTTGATTTGTGGTTTTTGGAGATTAATTTGGTATCTAGGTAATCAATTTGCTAAGTTAATAGTAAGACTCTAAATTTGGCATGAGTCACTTAAGATATTTGTGAAGTGGAAAAAAAATCATGACACATCACCAATGTTTGTTTCTTAAATATTTAAGTGCAAATTTATTTTTTTAATGCCATTCATTTTATAAGTTTTGAGTAGAAGTAGAGCTCTGGTGGAGAATAACATCAGGTGGTTAGGAAAAACATAGATAAATATTGATATAATTTTCATGGATGTTTGTTTATAAGCTATTTTTTAGTAATTATTTCAAGTTATTCAAAAAAATGATATTGGTCAAGATGTTTGTGAATTTATAAAAGGTTATCTCTATTATTTATTTTCTTGGATACAAGTGTCTATTTTTTGAAATAGTTACATGGTAGATGTGATAAATTTTATTAATGTTGTCATGTTAGTTATTCTATGAAAATAGTTTAATATCATGATATAAGTTTAGGATAAGTAAATTTTTGAGAGATTATTGGGTCAATGCTACAATGCATATATCATAATTTATTTTCACAAGGTCTTAATTTGTGTTGAGTGATAACTAAGATTGAGTATGTTTTCAAAGATCTTCTCGTGCAGCTCCATAAATTATCTTCAAAGAATATAATTTTATATATCTGGTCTTTCACTTATATACAAAAGTAATTTATTCTAAGTTCAATCCTTTTGGTGATTTTATTTTGTTTCTAGTGCATATAAGCTTTGCATGCACATTATTTTTGGTAAGAAAATGACTATTTTGAAGCCAATTTGTTAATGAGATTGAACAGTTTAAAGGAAATGACTTATTTTTTTGAAATATACCTCTATACATTTTGATAGTGAGATTGATAATGGGTTTTCTTGAAAAATGTATGTTACTTATCTTTATCATGCACACAAGTTTGATTTTAAGAAGCTTGAAATACATTTTCATAAGTATTTGATATATTGAGTTGTTTTTGAAAGGTAATGGGTTTTACCCCATTATCAATGAAGACATAGAGGCTCATAAGATGTGTAGAACACAAAATTTAGCTGATCATAATAACATAGTTTATTGAATAAGCACCAAGTTACATAAATATGCAAGAGGGATCCTAAAATCTAGGAGATATTTCTCACCCAAATCCTATAAAATATCCTATAATAAACCCCAATCCTAATGTGATTATTATGAGTAACAATAACTTACAAACTATTTATTTCCATGTATTAACTAAATAATTATGGAACAAAAGAGCACATTACAATGTGCATATTAATTATTCTATCATTCCCCCATTTAGTGTGTGCATGGGAGAGAATGTCACATTAAATAGCTATTAACTTATTTGTGAATGCCCCTCCTTTAATGTAAATGACTGTTGGATGTCAATTTGTACCAATATTACATCTAAGTATAATTAAATTTGATCCCTTCTAATTTATTTTCTTGAAATAAAATCCTTACAAAATTGTTGATAAAAAAATACCTTATATCTCCATTTTTGACAATATTCTTCTACCCTTTACAAAATTATCTCCCTTACACAGTCACCCCTCTTTTTAAAAAAAATTATTAAATTTATTTAAAATTTCTTATTAAAAAATTTCTTTATTTTTATAAATTTTAAATAAAAAAATTAAAAAATCTTAATGAAGGATTGGGGTTTAATCCCTATACTATCCTAGGATTAATTCCTTTACAAAATGCTTTGATCAGTCAAGCTATGTAGACATATATAAATGAATGTGATAAAATTTATTTTTAAATTTTAATATACATGGTGATTGAATTAAAAATAAATAAAGTCATTTACTCATTTTAGGGTTTTGTTGACTGAACATATCATCTTGTTGAAGAGGAGAACATTGAGTAGCATGGAAACAGGTGGGGAGTTAGAGATAATCAAAGCTAGAGATGAGTGTTATGAAGATGAGAGATATCATGAAGTAGGGAGGACCAATAGGGTTAAGCTCATTATGTAGAAAGTAGATCAATGAAGAAGACTACCATCAATAGAGTCACTAAATTAGGATGAGCCTTGAATGGAGGGAATAGGGTTATCATGAGGATGGAAGGAATAACATACATTTTAGAGATACTATATGGGAGAATATTAATCTTCACAAAGAAATCATAAAATGCTTTATAGATAGGAACTACTCAATCCATTGACTAAGTCCATTTAAATGCAAAGGTTGACTAGAAGAGGATCATACTATATAGTTTAGGGTTTGTCAGAGAGTTATTGCCAGAATGAAGGATGGAAGTGGAAATTTAGGTTGGATTGCCATGGATATAGAGGTGGTGTATTCATATTTTGAAGAGACATCAATTGTTTCAACAACTAGCTATGTTGATGAAAATCAACTTAGTAAATGGTGAATGTAGACTTCATCAAGGTGATGCAGGTTGATCATAACCAAAAATATTGAGACATGTACATGGAAATATTTTAAAAATGAAGAGCTTAATACCAATGTAAAGTATCTCTTCTCTAAAATTTAGAGATCTGTAGAACCAATCCTTCATAAAACAAAACCATCTAAGAGGTCTAAATTTCCCAATTCTACTTCAAAAGATAACTAGTGTAAGTGCTCACAAAACACCTAAAAAATAACTAACAAATAACTAATTATGGGATTTCACATATTCCATACTTATACCCATTATAAATCACCTAAGAACTATATATATATATGTATGTATGTATGTATGTATGTATGTATGTATGTATGTATGTATCTATATATATGTATGTATGTATGTATCTATATATATATATGTATATATATGTATGTATGTATATATATATATGTATATATATGTATATATGTATATATATATGTATATATATATATATAGATATATATACATATATATATATACATATATACATATATATATATACATATATATATACATACATATATATATATATATATATATGTATGTATATATATATGTATATATGTATATATACATACATACATACATACATACATACATATATATATATATATATATATATATATATATATTTATGTATGTATGTATGTATCTATATATATATATATATATATATATATATATATATATTAAATTTTTAAGACATGTTCTGAACATAATGGGTCAAAAAATTATGGAAAGATGTGGACAAGAGAGAGGATGATGGTGAGTTCTAGTGTATTTCATATGGTCTACATTGAAACCCATTTATAGAATTCAAACATGGTGGTTAGCTATAAAAATCTCTATTGCACATGGTCTTCACTAAAACATTGCTCAATATGTTGTTTGGATGCAAGAAACATTGAATGACAAGTACAGGTAGGAAAACTTGATTTGATACTAATAATGGGTTTTAACCCATTTTTAATGAATATCTAGAGGCTCATGAGATGTGCATATCACAAAATTTAGTTGATCAAAATAACATAATTTATTGAATAAACACCAAGTTACATAAATATGTAAGAGGGCTCCTAAAATCTAGGAGATCTTCCTCACCCAAATCCCATAAAATATCCTATAATAAATGCCAAGCCTAATGTGATTTTTATGAGTAAAAATTACTTAAAAATTATTTATTTCCATGTATTAATTAAATAATTGTGGAACAAAAGAGCACATTACAATGTGCATACTAAATATTCTATTAAAAGGTACAGAGATATGAAGTGTTTGAATTGCATTATTTTTGAAATATTCATTGGACATTTAGAAAATGATAAATTTAAAGAAATTATAGTTTTTACATATATTTTATTAGTATTATTTTAGGGAAAATAATACATGCTTAAGATATTCTAAATCATAAGTCTTTATGCATTTCTTATATATATAATTTCTTTTATGATTAAATGAATCAAATTTGGTAAAATAAAGGAAATAAATGTTTGGATTTTCATTTTGTGTGAAGAACCATCTCATATTTATTTTTCCATTTTAAGATGGTTATTTTAGAATTTTGGGGAATCAAAATTTAAGTCACTACATGGACATGCATGTATTTATTTAGGGTTTTGATATATATTATAGATGTATCATTTGTGGAGATTTTAGGGCATAATATAGAGTTAAAGATATTATTTAGATCATTTACCTAAGTTTTTATTTATTTATGATAGCATAATTATTACATTATTTTCTATATTATTCGACGATGTTCGACTCATCTAAAGCAAATGCATATCACACTATTATTGAAGGACTACCAGCTATAGATTTTACGTAGATCTTAAAATTTTCTAGATTGTCAATTAATATTATATTTTTATATAAATTCTACTAAGATATATATATGTAATCTGTATCTCAATTTTAATCAATGAAAAAAATTCAATTTTCTAAAAAATCTCGTTTCGTAGCTTAGCACAATGACTTGGAAAAAGCACAACAATATGGGAAAAAGTCTAAGATTAAGATATGGAGTAAAGACTATAGTTGAAAATGACTTGAGATTTATGTAGCAGACATGGTGTAGTGACAAAAAAAATTCTAGTGACATATAATTGCTAGCCAGTAGCCTAGCATGGAGATCAATGCAGCCTATCTACTAGAGTCCCATGACCTTCATCTAGCAAAAGAAGAATCACTAGAAAAGTACAAAAGAACCAAAAAAGATGGTGCAATAAAAGAGCCATGAGCCTACACAATCAAAGCAATTAATAGAGCTAATTGACATTTAAAAAGTAACATGGAAGCTATGCCTAAGAGTGTAGTCTAAAACACTTGATAGAAGGTTGTGACCTATGCAACAAGAGTGCATATAACATTAGGCTTTTATAAAGCTAAAAAAAAGGCATTTAAAAAAATGTGATAGTGGTGTAGAATAGAAATGGTGTTTATAAAAATATTGTATACATCATAAATAATGCTCCACAAAATAGCTATAAAAGGTACATGATCTGAGTGAAGATAAAATTGTACTAATAAAACTTTCAACATAGCCTAGATTATTTGTTCAATCTTGATAATATTCTAATTAGATCAAGATGACTAGGGTAAAAAACCTGTAGTGGCAAACCAAAAAAGCTAGCTGAATTTAAACACATAATCATATAAATTGAGACTACCACGTATGTCTAGTGGTGAAACTACTAAAATTCAACAAGGAGACTCATAGAACATGGAAAACCATTAAGAAAGCATTGGTTTTTATTTTGCCCTACTAGAAGCCCTTCATGATTTCATAAATCTTTAGTTTGACAAAATTATCTATAAAGGCCTTCTAGAATACTTATTGTTTAATGTATGATTCTAAGCAAAAATAATTCATGAATAAATAAATGTAAATACGAAGATAACTATGCAGATGAGGTTGAATATCCTAGGAAACATCCTTATTTCTCAGCACATCATTATCATGCTCACCTCTGAGCCTAATTTTATCATCAGTAAGTTATAATACTTTTAATTCTCTTTCAAATCAATAAAATAATTTGTTTTTAAATATTTTTTCTCTAAAACTTCTTCTCTTTGATGCCCAACTTCTTAAAGGGCCAAATTATACTATTTGGAAAAAATATGTATATGATCCTTCAGTTCAAAGGACTATGGGGCATCATGATATGGAATGTACAAGTTCCCAATGATCCTAATGTACTCATAAAGTATGATTAGGATAATTCTAAGGCCCTAATTATGAATATGCTAATCATAATTGATGATGTGCAGCTACATATCAAGGATGCTGACTAAACAAAGACATGGGACAAATTAACAACTATATATGAGGTGAAAAATCAGATTAAGATCCTCCATATATAATTGAAACTTCATACATTAATTATTGAGTCTAATTAAATAATTAAATAATTCTTATGTCAATTATCTGAGCTATGAATAGATTTTTTAGCTCTCAATGAAATGGTAGATGACCAAACTTTGGTCTCGATCACCTTGTAAGCACTCCCTTTCCAATTCAAAGTGTTCATCATGACACTAAATATCTCTAAATAAAAAGTGTAATTTGAATATCTCATGAACCTATTGTAATAATAATAAGCCATCACTTTAGGACATGATGAGGTTTAAAATAAAGAACTTAACATGAAGTAGTAAAAAAGTCAGAAAACAAGAACAAAACCTCCAGGGTACACATATTAGAAAGCAAAACAACATAGTCAACTTCATGAAAATGGTTCATAAATCACATGCCACCATTATTAAAAATATTTATATGGAAATGAATTTATATAAGTGTAATTTCACTTCCCAAAAGTGTTTAACCTATAAGTTATCCTTTTTTCTATACCAAGTACAAACCTACTGACTGGTTCCATGTGTCTAAAAGGGTGAGAAAGGAGTAGAATGGTTTTGGGAAATTTTTAGCAATTAGAAAGAATTTCAAGAACTAATATGAGTGTGAGGAAGATTAATATATGTTCCATGGTGTTCTCCCATGTTCCACTTCCCCCATGGGTCATACAAGTGCTAAACTCCCTCTTTTCAATTGGTTTCTTGATCTTCAGTTAGATAATTTGAAAGATTAAGATAGGTCTAACACTATTCATAAGGAATCTTACCTCTTTGATGTTTATAAGGAAAATATTACACTTGGACACTTTTAAAATCATTCCACTTGCATTTATGACCCATAAAAGCCTTCTAAATGACTCAAAATGACAAATTAACTAAAATGACTAAGACTAAGGCTAACATAGGATTAAATGACATTAAAATACTTATAATACACCCCATGAAAAAATACTAAACCCCATATAAACCTTTAATGTCAATTTTTTACATATAGGGGTCCCAATTTCACCTATAGTGTCATATTTGATCAACAAGTATTACACCTCAATCATCATAAGATGGCCTAGCCATGCAAGCTACCTATGATCACTAAATATGGTTTCATGATTCCAACAATAGGGTATATAAATATACTTCTAACTAACTCATGTTAACAAGCTAAAGGTTGATTAGTGATGCTTTCTTTAACACAACATAATCTTGGGAAAGGATGCATTTAGCTAAGACTCTAGGTGAATATTATATCATAATCATGGAAATTATAGTTTCCACAACCATAATATAGCTACAATCATAATAATAATCCTCATAGATGTAAGATATATATTTCCATGAAGATTATGAAATCCTCATGGATGCTAAAACTCAACCCAAAAATAAATAATCATCACATAGATTTGAAACATAACTAGTGGCATCACAACCTCCTTATGTAATTAAAGCATACCCATGATCAATAATATCAACATATAATCAAAATATATCCCTACACACTCAATAGCTTCAGGCCTTTTTGAGTGATGAAACCATAGGCTCTTTCATCCAACCTAAAGGGACAATTATTCATAATAGACCAACCTAAATTCAATTTAAATGCATGAATTTTTTAGCACCTTAGTATTATAATGCATAATACTTAATAAATTTAAGGTTATAATGGTTGTAGTCAGCCAGTCGTAACAGAGGTTTCAACACAAAATCCTACCCAAACTTAGTTTAAAAGTCTAATACTTGGAACAAAACAATGTTCCCAAGTATTAGCATAATAATTAACAATTCTTTTCTTTGTTATATCCATTTAAGTATAGTAATTCACAATCTATAAATAATTTACCGTCACTTTCCCTAGCTATCAATATATTACAAATATATTAACTCACAACTTACCCATTACAAGTGCTAAATAAAATGAACAAAAAGAAGTAAGGGTCAGCTCTTGATGTTTCTACCAAACCATAAAGGAACTAATAATGTCTTACAAGGT
>JARHVA010004342.1:142500-167500 GCA_037957365.1 Torreya grandis
CTTAAGGACGTAGTTAACATCTCATTCTATCAAGACCCATTAACAAATTATTAAAACCCTACCTTTTAAAACAAAATGAATATAACCCAATTCACCTTCCAATTTCAAATGCATAATCAAAACTCATTAGGTATGTAGTCAATAAAAAGGTTACGATGACCTAGCTAGGTAAATACTTAGGTTAAAATAAACCATGAACGAAACCCAACAGTATGAAATCATAAACATAAAAGTGTAGGGTTTAATAAAATCAAATCCAACTATTTAATTTAGTAACAATAAAAGTGCATATAGTCACAACAAATTAAAAACCCATAATATCCTCTTAAAAAATAGGGTCAATGACCTAGAATGCATAGTTAATAAAATTCAATAGTAGATTTATAGATGTTGTTTTATGTCATTTATATAATACAAACCAAATAAAAAACCCTTCTAAAGTGTTCTGAGAATCTTCATGACAACCATAATTTTCCTAGGAAATATATAATTGCATGCATATGTAAAAACTAAATGGCAGGGTTAAACCCTTTTTCAAATTTATATGAAAAATAAAAAATTGTTTTAATCTATTTGGAATTGGATACCCATACATAAGTCATATGACTTCTTGACTATGTATACAGTGTCTATTATCTTTATAACTTATTTCCAAAGAAAAATAACCAAAATGAGAGTCAAAATGTCTTATTCAGACCAAGCTATGGAGAGAAAGGTCCAAAATGTAAACAATTTCAATAACCAAGTCTGAAATGACCTTATTTTCCATATAGTGAAATCAACAAAGCAAGAAAAATCCACCAAACCCAAATCCTAAATCCAAAGGTAAAAACTAAACTCTTTATAATTTCTCCCTATTTTTTCCATTCTTCCTCAATTCTTCTCATACTCGTGCCAAATCCACACCATTAACTAACTCCTCTTACCCACACCTAATTAACCATACCCCTCATGAATTATGCATTCAATGCATAGAGAAATAAACCCCCTAATGCCAACAACCCCTTCCCCAAGACACCTCCTCCCCCACAAAAATCATAAATGCAATAGCCATAAGTGACCAAACCATAAAAATCAAAATATAATGATATTTAAAATAATAAATTTAAATGTTTAAATGATATATGGTACAAATCATCTAAGAAAAAACCATACACTAATGACCATGGTAATATTCCACATGGGGTGGTAATGGGGGTAGGTCTAGACAAGTCCCTTAGGGTGTCTAAGTCATAGCAAGGGGTGATTCCAAAAAACTAGGGTGGTGAGGAGTTCATGGATGAAAGGGATAATAATTCTGGAGAGGGAAGTTTAAAAGATAAAAACTAAATCAACTAACATTCCAAAAACATGCATCAATAAAATAATAATATGATAATACAACCAAAGATAAGACACAATAAGGAAAGAAGACAATTATGACAACACAATGAAATAATGACAATTCAATGGTAAGGGACTCAACTGAAAACACATGATTACTTATCAAAACCCATTTGACTACTTAGGATTCACTTTGTTACCCCTAGTACTAATGATAACATCTAGCCTAGCTCATACATCAATTCCTACAACCATTAGATATACATCATTAGTATCTGATCAATAATAGATAAAGTAATATAGAGTAGTCCATATAAACATCATGTGCAAAAATGAAAACATGATATGTCATCCAACTAAAATCCAAGTATCATGACATTGACATCTAGCAATATAGTCTAGCTAGATAAAGAAATTCAACAACCATCCATATAAGGAGTAGTAATAATGCCTAAGAAGTCATATAAAAGTATCAAAAGGGTAGGGTCATAACATAATTTAAATTTAAATATTTAGTAATGGGATCATTCAAAATATTTTTAGGATTAGTATCATATATATTTTATTTGATAAAAAAAATTAAGGTTATTAATCTTAATGTTTTTCCACATCTAGGACCTTAACAATTCTATCCATAGCCAAACCATATTCTAATACATTCACTACCATCCCTTCTTCAGTTGAATATATAGTCTCTAGATATTTCTTATAAAACTGTTGGACTTAATCCTATTTCTCAGTTCTTACATGTTCCATCCCTTTTCTAGGTACAATGTCATTTATAGGTTTTTAAAAATATTTTTCTAAATTTTATTTAGTTTTGTTTACTACCATGACTAAAGGAGGCTTATTAACTCCCTCTCTTGGATTTTTTGATTTTTTTTCTTAAACCAAAGTGTGATTAGTATTTGTTTTGATAATAGGATTACCATTTGAAGTAGGACATAATCTAGGACTAAGTCTAAAGCACTTACACATTTTAATGATGAATATTTATTTTCTATTCATTAAACTCATTATCCCTAAAGAGAGATATGAACTACTAAGGTGGGAAGCTCTTGATTGACAAAAAATAATCATGAATAACCTATCATGGATAGTCTTGGTTCTATATTTGGTAGTTGTATCAAAGACTATTAGAAAGACAAAGGTTTTTGTTATTCTTATCATTAGATGTTCTTCCTAAATTTTCATTAAAAAATTAGCAATATGACCCAAATTGGTATTAAATTAATGTTTTTGTTGTCAAGGTTAAAACCTTGTTTCTATTTTTTTTTAAACAAACATGATCTACTTAGAAACTAGGGTCCGCAACCAAAGTATAAGCACACTCTTCTTCACTATTAAAATAAATAAAAAATAATCCATTAGACATGGCCAATATTTCCAAATGGCCCTTAGGCATCCCCTTTCTTACTGCCTATTATCTATACAGATTTGTTGTAGGTCTAACTCCTATAAATTTACCAACCAAAGAACCTACCATCTTGGTTTAAGCTCTACACATTACAGAATATGGTACTTCAATATGAAATCCTCTATCATCCTTGGATGTATATAGTTCTTGATTGGGATAAATTTTTTCTTACTCTACAATATTACCCTTTATTTTTTCTTCCCACATTGAATTGGAAATGAGTCCCTTATCTCTTTCCTCCCCACTTTATCTAAGAATCAAGGCATCCTTGACCAATATTGGGCTAAGAAAAACACTTGTCTTGATGAACTTGACTGAAGGACCTAATCTTATGTTGTGACTCTCAAAAAAACTCTCATGATCATCTCTATCTCCCTTTTCCAACATAGAATTCTTATTCAAG
The DNA here is from genome assembly GCA_037957365.1 of Torreya grandis. Taxonomy (NCBI): domain Eukaryota; kingdom Viridiplantae; phylum Streptophyta; class Pinopsida; order Cupressales; family Taxaceae; genus Torreya; species Torreya grandis. The sequence continues at coordinate 145,644 of JARHVA010004342.1, forward strand.
TTTTCTCCTTTTTCCTTTCTCCTTACTCCTAGATCCATCTATTGTGGAATAAATTTTCACCCTTGGAGAGGGTTATTCAGGCTCTCTCTAATTAAGACACAATATGGGAACAACCCTAGGTTATGGGTCATCTATGGTGGGGTTGAACCTCTAGAGAAGGCTGACTTCCTCTTGATAGATCACCTATGTGAGGTAGCTAAACCAATTGATGAAGATGCATATGAACTTGAGTATGAACTATTTAGTGATGAGATTTTGATGCTTAATTGTCAAATCCCTTGAAGTGAAATGACTACCTCTATGGAATTCTTGAGTGCTACTACTGTTGATCAATTTTGGAGTGCAGTCGAGAAGGTAAGTGTCCCAAATCTTGAATTTTCTTGTGATGTTAATATGGTAGACGAATATGAATTGCCCATTCATGATTTCAATTTCTTATGTTCCATGATGATCAGGAAATATGATGAGGGGATTCCATTAGTTGAGGATAGATAACTACTGATTAATATAATAATTTCCCAAGAGGAGTATCATTTGAGAAGAAAATATCAAGTGTTACTCCTTAAGACATTATCCTTACAAATCCTAAGGCAGTGGATGATAATAAGTATGTTAAGAAAACTATAGCAATCCCTAAAGATTTCAAAACTATACCTATTTTCCTAGCTACTAATCTAAGAGGTGCTCTGACCAAGAATAGAGTGCCCATATTGTCTAGTATCCCTATGGGTGCTAATGAAGTTAAACAAAATCTGTCTTTAAAGGTTGTTAAAATTTCTAATTTATCCCATCCTACTCCACTTCAAACCTTAAATGATTGCATCCCAGCTGAAGGTGTCATTACCCTTCCACTAAAGATGCCTCTTCCTTAGTATAACATGTGTGATATGGCCCAAGTGTTGAACCAACTAAAAATCACTATGCCACTTATTGAATTATTAAGAATACCTAAATGTAGGAATAGGACACATGAATATTTAGAATTTGGTGAGAAGTCATCTATAAATGAAATTGAGTTATACCCCAAACACCCCAAAAAAGTGATGAAGAATTAGAAGAGATTGTTAAACTTGCTCTGTAGGTCTATTTGGGGACTACATTGGTATAAAGTAAGCTAAATGTGGATCCATTTTACACTACTCTCTTAATCAATGGTCTAATTGTTCACACTTGTATGTTTGATTATGGTGCATCTTACAATGTGATTTCCCTGGGTGTCATAAATGAGCTCAAAGTTAAGATTATGTTAGCCTTTACCAAGTTTTATGCTGTGGACTCATGAGAGGTTCCTATTATTAGACAAGTTAAAGGATTATTTGTACAATTGGAAGTTCATCTTGGTAAGTATTTGAATATGGACATGGTATTTATAGATTGCCCGCCTAAGTGGGGGATGCTACTGTCATTAAAATGGGCTACTAGCATGGGTGAAAGTGTAAAGATGGACTTATTTTATGCCACCATTCTATTAGAGGGTAAGATGGTCAAGTTTTATAGATATTTGAAGATGTTAAACATAATTGAAGATCCAAAATGTGCTCTTAATGAAGTGTTGTACATGGATGTTGAGCTTGGCAACTTTGTTAGGAATAATGATATTAGTAAGCAACATATTGGTCTTGATGTTGAAATTGACAAAGAAGTTTTAGTTTGGAATATTTTATTTGATGGGGATTGATCTAACCTTAGAAATTGAGGTGGGTTTGTTTTCTATGCCCCTAATGGTAAATGTTTTATTTTTCTTTTTAGCTATCTTTTGAGTGCACAAAAAATACTATTGAGTATGATGCACTCTTGCTTGTTTTAAGGATTGCATATGAATATGGAATTAAAATCTTGATTTTTAAGGGTGATTAGGAGATAGTGGTAAAGTAAGTCTTTAGTGATTTTTCCAAAAAAATAAGAAGTTGAAAAATATCAAAATGTTGTTTGGGATTTACTTGAATCTTTTGATGCATTCAATTTGTGTTATCATGATAGAAGTTTCAACCAAGAATTTAATAGAATTTCATGTCTAGGTGATCAATTTGATATTGAAAATATGATCCCTCATTGTCAATATCAAGTGGAGGTGTTCTTTAGGCCTTCAATCCTAGATAATGTCCATCATTGGTACGTCTTTAATGATGATGAACAGATTAAAAGGTTTCTAAACTATAAAGCTGTGTTTTATATCAGCTCATAGACTTGGAATCCATGGTTTAGGTTGGTGATGGGAAGAACTTATTTGGGAATGAAATTATTTAGTTAAAGACAAACATGCTTCCTAGAGGATTGGTAAGATTAAAAGCATCTTTTGATGGAACTAATAGAATCAAATCAAGAGACTCATTCATCTCAAAGATATGACTAAGTGTGATTTGGGTTCTCATGTAAATCCAAGGAAGGTTTGGCTAGGTACTCACCTAAGTGTAGCTAATAAAAAAGCCTACATACAGCTACTAACGAAGTACCAATATTTTCTAACATGGTCTTATTTCAAGATGAAAGCTTATAGGGAAGATTTGTTTTAACATGTCATCTCATTACAGCCTAACAGTAAGCCTTTTAGGTAGAAATAAAGACATATTAACCACATATTAGCCAGAAATATATGGTATGAATCATATAAGTTAAAGGATGATATAATAATTCATCCCATTAGATATTCATCATGGGTTATGAATTTAGTCCCTATGAGAAAGAAGAATGGTGATATCTACTTATGTGTGGATTTCAAAAATTTGAAAAAATCTTCTTTAAAAGATAATTATCCCTTGCCCAATATGGATAACCTATTACAAAGTGTTACTAGATCCAATATGTTGTCCACATTAGATGATTTATCAAGGTACAATTAGGTTTTGGTGAAGGAATCTGAGAGGTCCAAGACTGCGTTCACTATGCCTTGGGGCACATATGTATATATGAGGATGCCTTTCCAGTTGATGAATGTTGGTGCAACATTCCAAAAATATATGGACATCAATTTTTTAGGGATAATTAATTACTTCATTAATGTGTATTAGGATGAAATAATTTTTCAATCCAAGAATATAGAGGAGAATTTGGAGCATCTGGAAAAGGTGTTGATTAGATGTAGGGAGTTTGACATTTTACTTAATCCAATGAAGTGCCACTTTGGAGTATAAAAGGACAAGTTACTAGGACATTTAGTGTCCAATGATGGTGTCATGATTGATCCCAATAGGGTAGAAGCCATTGATAAAGTGCCTATCCAATAGTCTAAGAAGGGAATTTAGTCCTTCTTTGGGAAAATTAACTTTGTAAGGAGGTTTGTGTTTAATTTTACAAAGATTACTTTGCCTATTACTTCCACTGAAGGACTAGACCATATAATAGAAGGAAAAGGCCATGAAAGAATTCAATTACATCAAGGGAGATTTAAATTCTGCTCCTATCTTGGTTAGCCCTAATTACACAAAGCCATCCTAGATATTCTCTTTTGCATCATACAATATTGTTGTTGGTGTCTTGTTGTAAATGAATGAAGAAGGTCATGAGCAGTCCATATATTTATTTAGAAAAGCTATTTAAGGTCCTAGATTTAATTATAACATTATGTAAAAATAATCCTTCACTCTCTTAAAGGTTGCTAAAATATTTAGGCTTATATTCTGAGTTCAAATATTATTGCCTATGTCTCGCACACCATGGTGAAGGGCATTTTAACTCAAACTGAAGTGAACAAGAGATGCATGTGGTAAAAAATTTACAAGAGTATGACATGGATATTTAAACCATAAAGTTAGTAAGGGGGATGGATCTAGCCAAGATTATGGTTGAGACTAATTTACAAGCTGTTAAGGTGAAAATCATTGTTTTTAATGTTGATGATTCTTTGAGTCAATTTAGCATGTCTCCTTGGTATAGAGATATTATTTACTACTTGTAGAATTTGAATTGTCCCTTGATTTGGATAAGAATCAAATAATAACCATCAACCTTGTTCCCAAAAATACCTCTTGACTAAGAATAGACTAACATGGAAGAATCTAGATGGGGTTATCTTAAGATGCATGCTAAAAGAACAAACTATTAACCTGATTGAAGACTTCCATAGTAGAGTATGCTGTGGCCATCTTGTGCCTAAGGTTGTAACTCATTAAATTATGAGAGATAGTTATTGGTAGCCATCCTTATTCAAGTATGTTGTTCAGATAGTCATAGAGTGTGAGAAATATCACTACTTTACTATAAGGATGAAATCTTTAAGTTCTCTTCCCTTACAACCTGTGATGATTGAAGGCCTATTCAATTAATGGGGAATGGATTTCATTAGATAAATTATTGATTCATCAACTGGTAGACATATATGGATACTAGTTATAACTGATTACTTTGCAAAATGGGTCAAAGCAATCCTTACAAAAAAGCAACACACCAGATAGTTATGGATTTTTTTCTAAATCAAATTATTTGTAAATTTGGTGTGCCTATCAAGATAATTGTGGGCAATGCTATGAGATTCAAAGATAAACTTTTAGTGGAATTATGTAAAGAGTATGGGATTAAAATGACCTATGCTTCCAATTAAAACCCTTAGGGAATGGGAAAGCAAATTCTAGTAGTAAGAACATACTCAAGATCATTATATGAACTTTGGAAGCAAACAAGAAGAAGTGGGGTGAACAACTAAAGTTTGCCTTGTGAGATGATAGGATTATGCCCAAGATAGATACAAGTAAAATGCCTTTTGAGATTGTTTATGGAGCTCAAGTAGTTTTTCCTATGAATTTATAGTTTCCCACCTATCAACTCATGTAACAACTAGATGATGAACATATCAACCACTATGAGAATAGGATGAACCAAATTATTGAGCTTGATGAAATTTAAATACAAGCTCATGAAAGACACCTCAAGTTTAAGGAAAAGCTAAAGAAAATATTGGATAGGAAGGTCACTCCAAGAACCTTCCAATTAGGTGACCTTGTTTTACTTTGGGATAATAAGCATGAGGAAAAAGGCAAACATGGAAAATTTGATGCCTTGTGGATGGGTCCCTATTCCATTGAATATTAGATTAGGGAGCATAATTTTTTCTTGAGAGACTTGGATGGTGAAATACTAGATCTATAAGTTAATGAAAGACATATAAAATACTTCCTTAATTGAATCCATCTGAAATTATGTACCATATTATATAGTGTACAGTTTTATCTTTCTATCACTTTATTACATTATTAGCCCTATGTTTTGGGCCTTGTTTGTACAATTTCCTTTTATTTTTCTAGCGTGTGTTCATTTATAGATCCTTTTGATATGTTTTTGTCAAGTCTACCATGTTTTGTTAAGCCTTCAAGAATGTTTTATAAAATTATTAAGTCTTGTTTCTATGACCCAATAGATTGGCACTTGGTCTTATGTTTTTAGGTTCTTTACACACATGTAGGTGGTATGCATCCTTGTTAGAATAATGAATATTTAAGCTTACCTAGGGTTAATAGGGTAAGTTAATTATTACCTAGGGTTAATTTTATTTACCTAGGATAATTTGTTTTATTGTTGAGAGATTCTCAACAATATATTTGTTCGTAGTATTTGAAAACAATAGTTTGTTTTCTCTATTTTGTATTCACAAACAAATAGTTTGTTGTCGTGAAACAAACTATTTGTATTATATATACTTTAAAATCTATGATAAAATAATGAGAGATTAATGAGATAATATAGAGAATTTATAGGATTATCACCTATTTTTTAGGTGTGAGAAATTTATTTTACTATCTGATATTATTTGTAGGTTATTTGTTGTGGGTTCTTTCTCATGGATTGATCCTATGGATCTTGTGTATCTCCTGCTCATTCTTTCATGGTATCAGAGCTTAGAGTTCTAGTTGAAGATCCCCTTCCTTGAAAATTTTTCATCTATTAACATAGTTAAAAACATTATTTTATTGATGTGTTACAGATATTTATTATTCTCTCACATTCTGGTTCTTGTTTACAAGCTTTTTTTAGAAATTTATGTACTTTATGCTCATTAATGACCGTACAACTTTCCAAAATCAGAATTTTTTTCACAAGGGTGTAGAAAATCAAGTCAAGAATCCATTTCAAATTGAACTTTTTCATTCCATGCTGGCCATACAACTCTTTCCTTCAAAAATTGGTTGACTGGTTCCTTTTGGCAAACTACAGTACCTATATGGTTTTCTGATGTGGTAGATCGTATAATTAACTTTTTTGAAATATGAGACCTGTTCATGAAAGTTAACTATTCTATCTTTCATTCTATATAAATTAGGATGAATTTGGACTAGGCCATATAGTGTTTTGGAAGGTTACAACAGGAATTTAAAAGACTATTTTTAGTCTGTAGCATAGCTGTATGGTTTCATCCATTTTGAAAACCTTATACTACATAAAATCGAAATCTGATAATTTTATGTGTTAGCAGACTTCCCAGGCTTTCATTTCTAGTTGAGAAGGATAGATTTGGACCAGGCTGTATGGTCCTTTGGGCAGATCCTGTGGAGCTAATTCTGCATTTGTTGAGAGGTGTTTTCCTTGGTCTGTGTTTATAAATTTCTCAAAAATTTCCCTAATCACCATGCCTTACTAGAACAAGAGATTAATTATGATAAAGCCAAATATTATTCATCATTTATCTCACATGTGTGAGTCATTTTGGCTTAATTTTTATTAATTTCTTAATTTTAGTGGTTTAAATGCAAGCCTCTAGCTTTAAAAGTACAAATTTGACTTTGCTAAAGTGGTTAGAGGTATTTTGTTAAAAATTTGTAGGGAGGAAGTCTTGGGGTCAAATCCCCCTACATTTTTTTTGCATAAAGTGATTTTTTTTACTTTTGTATAAGCTAAGGCTAATTTTTTTTTCATTAGGAGACGTTAAATTGTAATGGGAGGGGTGTTTTGAGGAAAAATGAATGTCGAGGTTGTTCTTGTCAACTTGATCATCTTCCTTGGGAATGGAATCTTGATTGTTTGAACCCCTAAATTCTACAAATTACCATGTTTGGAAGCCAAAAATGTAACAACTCCTTCAATTAAAGGGCTTATGGAGATTTTTTTTTGAAACAACACCTACAACATTCACCACTAAAAAAGACAAATATGCATATGGTTGTAAGCAAGATGAGGCTCTTGGATTGATTTGCCTTAATGTCTCAGATAATCTTCAATTTCACATTGTAGATGCTACTATGCAAAAAGAGGTATGGGAAAAATTTAAAAACCTATTTGGCAAAATTAATGAGTTAAAAATTTTGCAATTAGATGCAAAATTTATTACTCTCTCTCCATCAGATTTCCCTTCAATAGATGAATTCTTGACAAAATTCAAATTTATAAGGTCATAGTTGAAAGCTAGTGACAAGGATAAAAGTGATTAGGAGTGCATTTTCATAATTTTTTCAAAGTTGAAAGGACCATATAGTTTTTTTTCCTCTTCTTTTTATACTATGATGGATACATTAGGTGATGAATTCAAATGGCCTTCCTTTGAAGTTTTTTGTGAAAGATTGACTAGGGAGTAAACAAAATTAATGTCCTTAGATGCTCTACCTGGTCCTATTCATGCTCTAGTTGCTAATTATTTTAAAGGAAAACCTTCACCTAAGTCTAAACAAAATCAATCACCTTCAAATAACCCTCTAGAGTCCACCACCCAAACACCTCATCATTCTAAATCTACTAAGATCAAAAAGTCCTTTAAGCAAAAGAAGAAAACATTTGGTCCACGTAATTTTTGTGGTGGTCCTAATCATGATGAAAGTAGATGTTTTAAGAATATGGAAGTATTAGAGGTAGTGGTTACACAATGCCAAATTTCCATTCCATCTCCATCTCCTTCTACTTCTCCTACAGGAAAAGGGAAAGCACTTTCAGCCAGGGCTATATCTTCATGTCATGATCAGTGGATTTTTGACTCAGGTGCTTCTCACCATCTCACACATTCTAAGGATCTATTGTTTTCTCTTACAGATTGTAGCACATCATATATTGTTATGGGTAACTCCTCATAGATTGAAGTTTTGGGAGTCGGTACTATTGATAAATAGGATGGATGTTTTAACAATGTATTGCTTATACCCAAAATATCTTCTAATATTCTCTCTATATATCAAATATGTAATTCTGGTACTAGTAAAACTATGGAGTTTACTTCACATGATTTTGTAAAAAGAGAATGTAATGATCCTAGTGAGATAGTTACTACAGGTATAGTAGACCATACTACAAGACTCTATACTTTTGATAAGTTTGAGTCTTTTATGTCTTACGGTTCTTCACTTATAACACATGGTAATAATCTCAGCAAATTATGGAATGAGAGATTAGGACATTTGAGTTATGGATATATACAACAAATGAGTATGAAACATCTTGTAAAAGGCCTTCCTAAGGTCTCATGTATTGATGGGGTGTGTCCTGGTTGTCTACTTGGTAAATAGTACCAAGATCCATTTCCAATTGGTAAGGGCACATGTGCAAATGCACCCTTAGGGTTAGTTCATAGTGATTTGATGACTTTTCCAACTCTTTCTTTTTTGGGGGATAAATATGCACTCACATTCATTGATGATTTCACTCATAAAACATGGGTATATTTTCTCAAGTTGAAAAGTGAAGTTTTTGAGACTTTTAAGGCTTTCAAAACCTTTGTTGAAAAACAATCATCTCTTCCTCTTAATAAAATATCCACTGACAATGGGGGGGAATATGACAATAATGCTATTTATGATTTTTGTATTGAGCATGGGATACAACACCAGTTCACTGTACCACACACTCCTCAACAAAATGGTGTAATAGAGAGGAAGAATCAAACATTGAAAGAGATGGCTAATTGTATGATTCACTCTAAAAATTTAGGTCCACAATATTGGTCTGAAGTTATAAATTGTACAAACTAAATTCAAAACTATATGCCTCACAAAGTTATGAAAAATATGACACTAGAACAAGCTTGGTTTGGGATCAAGCCTAAAATTTTATATTTTCACATCTTTGGGAGTCAAGCATGGGCATTTATTCCTAATGACAAACATAAATCATTGGAGAAGAAAATCCAACCACTCATTTTTGTTGGCTATTATGAAGATGTAAAATCCTACCATCTTTTTGATCCTGTCACACATGATGTGTTGTTTCAATGGGATGTTTAGGTTGATGAGCTACCATTCCATAGGAGTGTACATCTAGTTCTTCTTCTCTTACCGAGGATAGTGAGGATTTGCTTTCTATTGTTGATGATGATGATGTTGCACTTGTTCAGCCACCACAACCATCTTCTTCACCACCTTTTCCCAAGTGGGCAAAGAGCACTCTACAGGCAGCTGGTTCTTTCATTGGTGATCCATCTAATTTTCCTTGCACTCAGTCATAGACATTTGGTGTTGCTCTTTTGGGATAAGCTTATACAGATGATCCAGTGTTATTTTTTTAGGCCATTGGTATACCCAAGTGGGATGTTGCTATGTATGATGAGTATTCTTCATTGATGAAGAATGATACTTGGGATCTTGTCCCTCTTCCTAAGGGAAGAAAACTTGTAAAATTTAAATGGGTCTATAGGACCAAATATGCTATAGATGGATCAATAGATAAGTATAAATCTAGATTAGTAGTTAAGGGTTTTTCACAGGTTGAAGGGGTTGATTACTTTGAGACTTTTACCCTTGTAACTAAGATGGATTCTATTCCGCTTGTACTCTCTCTTGTTGCTTCACATTCTTGGTCTATTTTTTAGATGGATGTGAAGACTGCTTTCTTGCATGGTGATCTCCATGAGGAGATCTATATGGAGCAGCCTCCAAGATTTGTGCAAGACTCATCATTGGTTTGTATACTCTGTCATTCTCTTTATGGCCTCAAACAAGCTCCTAGAGCTTGGTATGAGAAGATGGATAGTTTTCTTTTGAGTTCTAGTTTTATTCATTGTGAGTTAGATCACAATGTATACATCCTGAAGAAAGGTGAGGAGCTTGTCATATTGGTTTTATATGTTGATGATCTCATCCTCACTGGCAGTTCAAATTCATTGATACATGACATCAAGGATAAGTTGGTAGATAGGTTTGATATGACAGATCTAGGACTTTTACATTATTTTCTTGGTCTTCAAGTTTTTTAGTCTTTTGAGGGCATCTCTATTCGATAATAGAAGTATGTGATAGATCTTCATCAATTTGGCATGGCTAATTGTAAGCCTACCCCCACTCCATATCAGTTAGGTATTGTGTTGTCTACAACTTGTACAACTCCTCTTGTTGATCCAACTTTGTATAGACAACTTATAGGTAGTCTTTTATACCTGACTCATACCCATCTCAACATCACATTTACTATGAACCTTGTCCCTCAATTCTCACATGAGCATCATGAGAGTCATTAGCAAGCATCCAAGTGTATTTTACACTACATTTGGGGCACCACTCACTTTGGTATACATTACACACCACAGAGTTCTACATAGCTTTTTGGATACACTAACTCTGATTAGGATGGTGATGTTGACACTCACAAGTCCACTTGTGGATTTACTTTCACACTTGGTTCAACTCTAGTTGCTTGGGCATGTAAAAATCAAACTGCTATTGCATTGTCCTCTACTGAGGCTGAGTATTGAGGTGTTATCAAAGCTAAGCAGGAGACACTTTGGCTTTGACAGTTGCTTGGAGAGTTTGGCTTCACACAGTAGGGTCCTACTACTCTTTAGTGTGACAACCAAAGTGTGATAGCTATTTCATGTAATCTTATTGACCATCAGTAGACAAAACACATTGAGATTCATATGCACTTCATTCAATATCTTATTCAGGATGGAGTTCATTCTTTGGAGTTTGTGCCTATAGCTAAGCAAATTGTAGACATCTTCACTAAACCTTTAGCTTCTCCTTATTATCTACAGTTGTGAGTGATGCTTGGGGTGAAGGAAGTTATCCTTGGGGGGGATTTCCCATGAAGTCCTTCCTTTATTTTTCATATATTTTGATTGGTTTGTACATGGGTACCTTATCAGGCCTAGTAGCTAGGATCCATATTTGTTTGTCATTCTCCCTATGTTTTGCTTAAGGGTGGGTGTTAGAATAATGAATATTTAATCTTACCTAGGGTTAATAGGGTAAGTTATTTATTACCTAGGGTTAATTTTATTTACCTAGGATAATTTGTTTTATTGTTAAGAGATTCTCAACAATATATTTGTCCATAGTATTTGAAAATAATAGTTTGTTTTCTCTATTTTGTAATCATAAACAAATAGTTCGTTTTCATGAAACAAACTATTTGTATTATATATAATTTACAATCTATTAGAAAATAATGAGAGATTAATGAGAGAATACAGAGAATTTATAGGATTATCACCTATTTTTTAGGTGTGAGAAATTTATTTTATTCTCTAATATTATTTGTAGGTTATTTTTTGTGGGTTCTTTCTCTTGGATTGATCCTGTGTATCTCCTACTCATTCTTTCAATCCTTAGGTGAGAGCCAATGTTAGTGCCACAAATTTCACTAAAGCAATTGGGCCATTTTCGAGTATAAATGTCTAAGTCTAAACTAAGTCAAGTGAAAATGATTATGTCATTTTCCTAATTTTTGTCTTCAAATGTTTATTATAGGTCAAGTTTATGTTAAATTGACTAAGTCCTAATTCGGTCTTTGTTTCATGTATGTGTTTTTACCTTAGACTTTTTTGGGCTTTTTGCATGATCACTTTGCCTGATGGAAATAGGTCTTTGGGATTTTTGTCTTGAACAAAATGTTTGAAGACTTATTTTTGTCAAACATTTTGTCTGCTATAAAATGTCTTAGGAAATTCAAGGTCTCATTTTGTTTTATCCAGAATATTTGTACAAAAAACTCTAAAAGAATTCTGTCAAACATTTTGTCTATGGAAAAATGTTTGAAGTTCTATTTCCTTTAGGCATTTTACTGTAGATAAAATATATAAAAGAATTACATTATGTTAGGAAAAGGTCAATCCTTATTTGTTTTAAACTTTTTGTTCATGGTTAAAAATCTGAAGAGCACTTACCCTTTGGGAAAAGTGCACAGGTCCAATTTCTTTAGCAATAGAGCTAAATCCAATTCCTTTAGGAAAAATGCAAACATCAATTTCTTTGGGGAAATTGTTTCAAACATTTTGTCTAAGAAAATTATACCAATAAAGTGAAGGGTTGAAGACTCATTTCCATCAAGTAAATTACCCATGTCAAAAAATGCAAAGGAATTAACTCTGTTAGACATTTTGTCCACAATAAAAGATCTAAATGTGCTCAATATTTTGGAGAGATTGTTACAAGGATGTAGGAAACAAAAAGCCCTAAAATAAAGTGTTGAAGATAGAAGTTTACCAAAATAAAAGACCTAAAAAAAAAGCTAAAAAAAAGAATTCTTGTAGAATAATTGTCTGAGTGAAATTGATGCTAAGACAAAGAGCCCACATACCAAATTGCGGAACATAAAAGCTATGAAGGAATTTGATTGAATTACATAAGTATGATGGTCTCATGGATTTTTTTGACAAGCATTCAGAAATCAAATTTAAGCTATAGAAATTATTTGTTACTATTTAAATGCTCTAAGAGAGTCATGTGAGAATTAATTTTAGGCCCATGAAATAGTCATTTGAGTTCAAATGGAGGTAGATCCAATGATGCATGTTAACATAGAGCAAGATAATATGATGGTGCATGATCAAAGATAAATAGTTGACAAAACCTAGAGTAGTGTAGGTGTGACAAGTGTCAGGATCATGGGGCATAGTTAAAAATTTGAGTGTGTTTCAAAGATCTAATGATGTGATTAGATAGTTGATAGTTGAAAGGGGCCCAAGATCTAGTGAGTTTCTACCACATGACATGAAGGCACTCAATGTAATAAAGATTATTTACAAGGGACATATAAATCCCAAGGGGTTAGCAAGTGGAACAACCTTGAGACTGAGTGAAGATAGTAGCCAATGACGTTCTACCCCTCTAATCATGATCTAATAGAGCATGTTTGCCTACCCAAACAAGATCTGATGGTAGATAATGAGTCAAATAAGTCTAAGGTATGTCAGGGAGATGTGAGGAGGATAAGTGTCAAGCCCTCAATGAGTGACCAAGTAAATCAATAGTTTTTGATCAATCATACATCTAATAGATTGATGACATGATGGAGAGTAGACTTTTTGAAGGTGAAAAAGGAAATATAACCTAGGTTGTGCATTTTTCATATGTTTCACTTGTCTGATCTTCTCCATAAGAAATATATTATAGGAATATAATATCAAAGTGGGCCACTCCAAGGAAGACCTTTAATCAACCATGAATGAAGAATATTCTCAAGCCATAATCATAAGGTATTGATCTTTCTTTGGTGTGCACAAGAGAAAATTAGCTATGTAGAAGATTCCATATTTTCCATCAATTAATAGAAAAGCATCTCTAGAAAGTTTTGCATAAGGAAAAAGTTTGTTCAGATCTTCAAATGAATATTTTCTTTCCAACTTTTATGGAAGGCATCTATTTCCATGAAATCAAAGGATATGCTTCATGTCTTCATCATTTCTTGTAGATGCAATTACAACAATCATTTTCCTTATAGTTACATGAAAATTTTAGGCATGATATCTAGGAACATCTTGGTGGGACTTTAGCACTTGTAAATTTGAAATGGGTAAAAAATGTATAAATAAAAAGCTTGTCTTTTATTTGGGAGGTTGGTTGGCCATTGTGTTGGTTGTTATAGGTCATTGTTTTATGCATCCATTTTCTCTAAGTCTAGGTTGTACATAAATTTTTTGGGGATCAACTGTTGTGTGTATATCTTGTGTCCCTTGCTAAGGTTGTTTTATCTATATAACCATTAACAAGATTTGAGAGCATGTTCATGTATCCTTTTTAAAATGAACAATCTCACCATGATAGTCCCCATGGCTACATTTTGAAGTATTGTTGTTTGTAATATTTCTTTTCAAGTTAATGAAAATGTTTTTGGTTCTTTTCTGTTTCTTGTAGATGAAGTGCTACAACATGTTTTATAAGAATTGTTGATTAGATATTTGGGTGTGTGGTCACTATTGGTTGTCATTTTGAGCATATATTTAGATTATGAACTCTTTCTACATTGCTTTAGGACAGGTTATTGATTAAATTGTTAGGGAACCCTATGTTTATGGATTCAATAGGGAAAAACATTTGAAAGATTAATTTTAGTGTATGTTCTAGTCTCTTAGGGATCATTTGGTATTTACCATTAACTTACATTTGAAGTTTTTTTTGCATCTTTATTAAGGAATATTGGCATGAAATACTACTAGATACCATATTGTTTGGAAACCATTAGCATGCCACCCTCCTTTTTGATCATCTAACATATCCTACCCTATCATATGCTATAAGTAATACACCCTATTGCATACTATAAGTGTTATTTTATTTGCATATGAATATGATCATACATATCTGAAATGTGTTTGCATTTTATGTTTTAAAATCCTAGTGGTACAATTTTCCATGTGACCCTTATTGTTGAATATTTTATAGAATGAATATTACAGTCATTTCCTCATCTATCTTTAGTATCTTGTATATGACTTAGAGCATTTATGCATTTCATGTGATAACCCTCCATAGGTGAAGTGTGAAAATTTGGTTATGCCCTAGTCATATGTGTTACTTGTGCCAATAATCCTGATGGAGGTTGAATTCTAGAATCTCTCAATGTGAGAAAGCTACCCCAAAGGTCATCTCACTTTAGTTTAGGTAGATCCAAAAGTAGTAGGAATTTAACCATACCATTTAAATGGGAATCTCAATCATTTCTTATGTTTGGTATAATCTTGATGCCAAACCTTTCCCTAGTTATAATGACATACTACCAAGTTTTCCATCATTTCTTGCCATTTTATTTCAAGTGTGCAAGGCTAAGTGTATGAGGTGTACAACTAGGAACCAATAAGATATTTAATACTCCATTTTGTCACATTTCTAGTAGACCTCTTGGATTTGGGGGTGATTAAATACTCTTTTTTCATTGCTATCAAACCTCCCTAATCATGTTAAATAATTAATATGCATTGATTTTTTGTAAGTGAATATTCCACAAGGTTGTTTATGATATCAAAAACTTGATTAACCTCCCTAAAACAATTATTTTTTTTGGTTTCATTAAGTTTTGGGAGCATTCTCAAAGAACATTGATAGTTTCAATTTTGTCTGAGCTTAGATTCTAATTATGGGAGAAGCCTTTATTAAATCTTGAATTTATTGCATCAAAATTAAATATTAATTACTTAACCATTATTTTTTAAAAAAGGTTAAATTACTTTAATATATTATATATTATTTGAGAATAATATCTACTAGTTATTTAAAAACTTTTAATTCCATACGTTTTTAAACTATAATCCATAAAATATGATACGTAATTCCAATAAACTCAAAATTTGAATATGATAATATCAAAATTGGATTCTAATATTTGAAATGATTGATACTATAAAAATGTGATAATAATAGTTTTAGTTTTTAATTTGGACTAGAATATGTCTAAATTTAATCAAATGATGATTTATTTGGATCGTAACCCACTTATTTGAAAGCAGCATTGGATTTTTTTCCTCTCTCCATGGTGACTATCTCATATTATGTTTTAAGATCCTACTCACCTCATATATACTATATTTGACACTTGGTATGTGAATTCCAACTACTCATGACTATAACATTAAGCTTTGGGTTAACTTATACACTAGTCATTCTCACCTTTATCTAGTGCTTCATTGATACATAATTATTGTACCATATTTTACATATATTTTTGTGTGATTTAAATAAAAAATTGTAAAATTAACAAATATTAATAATAGATAGAACTAACAAAAAAAGTTTCGTATATCTTAGTCATATGATCTATATCATGCTTATCTACCTATGTTAAAGGTTTACATATTCATGTTTCAACATGTTCTTCTCATGATATACTTTTATTTTATGAGAATCAAGATATATAGGATGCCTATGGTTGATGGACATATATATACTATGAGGGCATTTTAAACAAGCATATTTACATGGTGACATCTTTTTATTTTATCATTTACTATATAGAGATAATTGACATAAATAAAAAATATATTGTTATCATTTACATTTTGCATCTATGTATGGATATCTAAATACTATTTTTACATGGATGCTTGCATATTTTAACTTGTGATTATACTTTCCTATATATTTTACCCTAGTATCATACCATCCATGCATACTAATATGACTAAGATTCATTATTATACCTAACCTTATTAGAAACACATTGCCTCTATGAGACATATTTCTCATTTTTGTGTGTGGAAAAATAATACCATGTATCCTTGATATTATTCTATGAGTCTTGTTTACATAGATAATCTATTGTGATAAAATTTTTGTTTCTCTCACCATTGAATTTATCATATATATCTTTCCACTTGATGAATTTTTTTATATGACACTACATTGATATTTATCACTTACATGAGAATACATCTATACACATTAATTCATGCCCATAGTGGGATTATTGAAATTAATTATACATTACGATAATTGATACTATATCAATTTATAGATCCAAATTAGTTATGTGTTTTGAATTACTTTGTTAGTGGACACCTATGCCATAGGCACACTCTATGTCTTACAACATTATGTTTTTAATACTTACTAAACACATGATTATAGCTTACACATTGGTGTACATGACATACATTTCCAATAATGGAGTTATATGTGTATTATCCTTATGATTTATCCATTTGACATAATTTGATTAGATGAGGACATATCCATCATCATTACAGTCACCTCTCCTATGATCTTTATTGATCACATATATACCAATATTTTCATATGGGGGAATGATACCCACATATAATATACTAGATCCTTATATTAATATATCTAATATATATGGATCATATCACACATTTGTATCTAACATTCTTAAACTTATTTTCCATATAGATATGGTATGATCTTACATATACACGTAGACATGATTTGTATTTTCATATGCTATATTTTTATACATTAAGAATTAATATACATTTGGGGACATCACTTCATCCCCATTCACTTGGATACATGGTATGAATTATTTTATATTAAATTAATTATCATCATAATTGGAAGATGCATCCAACAATTGACCTTAAAATGTAATTATAAATATTGCATATATCTATATCTCTTACTATGTATATTATAGGGCATGTTGTTACAATACCATCATCATGATCATCCTTAATTGAGGATGTGTCACATGAAATAATATTTATTTGATTTTATATTTAATATGTGATACAAAAAATTAATACTCACTAGAGTGATATCTTGTGCTTAAGATATTTATAAAGATAGATTCTTAGATACTATTTTGAAAATTTTCAAAATGTTTTAAGATATTTATAATCATCACATGTTTTTAAACTCCTCACCTCAAAAGGGGGGCATATATCAAATAATTTTTCATGTGCTACTAAGTGAAGGATACAAAAGAGAATTTGGGAAGATCTACATGAACCATAATAAAATCTTGGTAGCTATACATGGAGTAAAACATTATCTATTTCCTTTATCAATAAATAGGAATAGGGTTAAAAAACCCTAGGAGAAGTATGGCTATGTCTAGTTATTGTTATAAATGTTTCTATTTAGAATAAGTATAATAATGCATTTATTTTAACATTATAGTGTCATTTTTTCATATATAAAGAAGGAAAATTATCTCTTATGATAATTTTAATTTCAATTTTAAATTCAAGTTTAATTTTATTTTTTCAATTAAGCACAAGGAGAATATATGGCATTGACTACTTGTTGGAAATGACCATTGTTGATAGGTATAATAAAGTTTGTGAAACAAAAAAGGCATGTATGTATTCATGATAAAAAGTTTCTTCCTCTTTTTCCAATTCTAATTCAATGTACACACTTCAATTTTATATCATTTTAATTTGAAGCACACATTCATCAATCACATATACACATTAATGTAGGGGCATTATGTAGATACCCAATGTAAGTACAAGCTTTATTATTACAATATTTTTAGTATTTTTTTGTTCATTTGGGTCAAAACATTAAACTATGGCATTATTTAAATTTTCATGTCTCTCTCATTATTATTTATGAAATCCCTTGGTCCTTTGTTCTTATGTTTATCACTATGTAATGTCTTTTGTGCTCATGGTTATGTTTTCTCTCTCATTTATCTATGTGTCTATTTATTATTCTCATATATGAATGGATATCTATTGATCCTATACCAATTATTTTTTTGGCCCATTATATTTGTGGGTACATCATTTTGACATTTTGATCCATTCATAAAATTTTTTCATCTCTCTTTTTACTATTTTGTGTGTCAATAATAATTTTATTTGGAACATTACATTATAAGCATATATATATATATATATATATATATATATATATATATATATATATATATATATATTATAATAATAATAATAATAATAATTTATATATAATAATTTATATATAATAATTTATGATCATTTTAAAGTATTCAAAATAATTATCTAATAGGTTACAATCCAAGATACATAATAAAAGTCTATATTATATTTTTAGTCATTCATTTTAACTTCTTATCACACTCTATATTTATTTACCTCTACTGAAGGACTTCCATCAAATATTACATAAAACTTAGCCTAAGAGATTATATATATGATTGAATCTCACACCTTAGAAGATGAGGTTGAATGCATATTAGGATTTATCCATTCAAATTACACATGAATTATGAGGACTTTGATTCTATCATGCATCATACCTAGTTACAAAAATATTCTTGTCATTTGACCCCACTACTTCTTCCCATTTATTTTATAACATTTATGGAGATGTAGGTCATGGTTGTGTAAAAAATCAAAGTAGATATATTATTCCCATCAAATCATATAAATGTAGGCATGGATAGGAATAACATCAAGTTGTGAAGCAAAACATAAATATACATATTTTGAAAGTGAGAGTTAGAAACCAATAACATAAGAAGACATAAATAATGGTCAAAATATGTAAACATTGATCCTAACTTGGGCATAAATAGTGCATGATCTGATCCTATCCTTACACAATCAACCTTCTGAAATTGGAAAATAGTTAGCTACAAGCTTGTATAGCTCATATCCACATTTATAAAATTTTAATTAATGAGCTTGTGTCTATTCCAACTCTTATAATTTCATAATATATCTTTCTTATTCTCTAAATTTTAATTTTTCATATTTACTATTTGTAGCCATTAGGATAGATCTATAATTATTTTTTCTTGTTGTTAAATGGTTTTTAATATTTTTTAATTTAATAAGTAATAAAAATATTTAAATAGGAATGATGATATGGATTGATCTAATATTAAAATAAATTAAAATATAGTAAACTATAGAATTCAAATCAATTAAAAACTTTATAAAAATAGTTAATTTGACTAGGATTAGAGTGTCCTACAAAACATAAATAGATCTAATTTTTCAAACTTTTTATAAACTCCAACTGTATGAAATGAAATATAAACATAATATTGTTAGAAAACATCATTTTTTAGTTTACTAGGACAAGTATAAGGAGGTGGATAGTGGCACACTTCAACACACCCTTGTTGACTATATTTTTTATTTATCTAATTGAGCTTGTGTGATAGTTTATGAAGGGTGACTATTGAGATTTTTGAATCAATATGCAATATGAAATACCTATAAATATCAACACCTAATAGTGAATATGAACTATATACCAATTAGATAACAAAAGGGATTAAAAATGGGTTATTAAGGATAATTGAGATGGACTTATATACCCCTTATGATTGATCACTACCTACATAACCCAAATGGGCCTCAGGATGATGTAGTTCAACCTCCTATTGTGATTATGTGATCTACGATTATAAAACTAGAATTAAATTATCTATATGATCAATTTAAATTCATGACAATATATGCCATTAAATTTTAATAAATAATATTTGGACTTAACTATTGACTACTAAAATGATATAAATTTGAAATATAAATAAATAAATAAATAGTGCTCTTTTACATAATATGAAATTATTTTTCTAGAGAGATTCAGTGGGGATATGATGTGTATACTTGATGTGATTTTATAGGATAATATTTATAATAAATTTTATAACCAACTTGAAAATATGCATGGGAGAGTAATTGTGTAACATCTTAATTCAAAAAAGTGACCATTAAATCATGAGAGACAAGGCTACAATGCAGTCTTGTCCAACTAGTTTAGACTTATCACAAGAGACCATAAACTATTAGGATATGTATGATAAGAGGTTATGGGATGAGTAGGAATGAATGTAACTAAAATATATGTTTATATGACATTTTTAATGCTTATAATATAGTGAAAGTTCTCTAATAGATTATGAGTTAGAGAAATGGTGGATAGACCAAGCAAGGGTAAGGATGTCATGAATAAACATTTTTAATAAATTAATTACAAATTTTATGTGTCTACATTCCCTCCTCCGCCACCCTACCAAACCCCATTCTCCCCACTCCCCACTTTATTTAGTGATGAATGAAGTGAAATTATTAGAGTAAATAAGATGTGAGCCTAAATTATAATAATAATAATAATAATAATTTATATATAATAATTTATATATAATAATTTATGATCATTTTAAAGTATTCAAAATAATTATCTAATAGGTTACAATCCAAGATACATAATAAAAGTCTATATTATATTTTTAGTCATTCATTTTAACTTCTTATCACACTCTATATTTATTTACCTCTACTGAAGGACTTCCATCAAATATTACATAAAACTTAGCCTAAGAGATTATATATATGATTGAATCTCACACCTTAGAAGATGAGGTTGAATGCATATTAGGATTTATCCATTCAAATTACACATGAATTATGAGGACTTTGATTCTATCATGCATCATACCTAGTTACAAAAATATTCTTGTCATTTGACCCCACTACTTCTTCCCATTTATTTTATAACATTTATGGAGATGTAGGTCATGGTTGTGTAAAAAATCAAAGTAGATATATTATTCCCATCAAATCATATAAATGTAGGCATGGATAGGAATAACATCAAGTTGTGAAGCAAAACATAAATATACATATTTTGAAAGTGAGAGTTAGAAACCAATAACATAAGAAGACATAAATAATGGTCAAAATATGTAAACATTGATCCTAACTTGGGCATAAATAGTGCATGATCTGATCCTATCCTTACACAATCAACCTTCTGAAATTGGAAAATAGTTAGCTACAAGCTTGTATAGCTCATATCCACATTTATAAAATTTTAATTAATGAGCTTGTGTCTATTCCAACTCTTATAATTTCATAATATATCTTTCTTATTCTCTAAATTTTAATTTTTCATATTTACTATTTGTAGCCATTAGGATAGATCTATAATTATTTTTTCTTGTTGTTAAATGGTTTTTAATATTTTTTAATTTAATAAGTAATAAAAATATTTAAATAGGAATGATGATATGGATTGATCTAATATTAAAATAAATTAAAATATAGTAAACTATAGAATTCAAATCAATTAAAAACTTTATAAAAATAGTTAATTTGACTAGGATTAGAGTGTCCTACAAAACATAAATAGATCTAATTTTTCAAACTTTTTATAAACTCCAACTGTATGAAATGAAATATAAACATAATATTGTTAGAAAACATCATTTTTTAGTTTACTAGGACAAGTATAAGGAGGTGGATAGTGGCACACTTCAACACACCCTTGTTGACTATATTTTTTATTTATCTAATTGAGCTTGTGTGATAGTTTATGAAGGGTGACTATTGAGATTTT